>JAADYI010000632.1:0-14411 GCA_023338185.1 Lagenidium sp. CBS 127285
CCCCCCCCCCCCCCCCCCCGTAGGTGGATCGTCGGTACCTTGGCGCGCTGCGTCTGCTTGGGCTTGGCCACGTACATGCTTCCTCCGTGTTGTCGGAATGCTGTCGTTGCCACGATGAGCGGTGGGTTGGATGCTGCGTCCCTTCACATCACGAACTGCTGAATGAATGCTGTCCCGAATTCGGTGACGGAAAACTCGGAACCGTTGGTTGTACTCTAGGGATGTTGGAAATATTATCACACAGCAATTTTTTATTACGGCATGCCATTATCGAGGAAACAATGGGGCGCAACTTCACGATCCCAACACAAGACGGACTTTTATTTGAACCACGTGTGAACGATTGACTGAAGCCATTCCTAAGTCAACAACCATCAATTGCTCAGTGGCGATAAGTCACAGTCACAAAGCATCCTCTCGTTCCTCCATGGTTGGAAGCCGCGCGTAGGGCTTGTCCCCCCACTCCCCCCTCGCACCTGTTGAGTTCACAGTGTGCTGGTGGTTTGTTGAATCGGGGCGTGTCCAACCGAGCCCGACGATACCCAGTTGACCCAACAAGTCCAAGACGCAACATGGCCCCCTCCCCCCCCTCCCCATTTTTCAACGACCGCCGGTCCACTGAGCCGCATAAGGGGGGAGGGGCGTTTTTATTGTCTGATGCGCGAGATGCGGAGCATGTGCTGACAATGAGAAACTGGTGCGACGGCGCAGACGTCGTAGTGTGGAGGATGGGAGACAAGCGGAGGGGAGGGGAGAATGCATGATGGCTTCTATCTTTAGACCGCATCGACCGGCGCGAAACGTAACGACGCTCATCTCGCTTGATCGCGAGAGACGGCGGATGTTCATATCAAGAGACCGCTTTGGTCGCTGGTGGTTCCCGCACTCGCGCGAGGGGCGGCGGCAAGCGATGGCGCTGACACCGACAGCGATAGAAACGGCCGTGGTGCATGTGGCGGAGGCGACCAGGAATAGATAGTGCCCTCGCCAACAAAGCGTTTGGGCCTAGAAGGGGTTGACGCCAGGTCAGGCGCGCGTTGGGCTGACCCACAGAGCAGGCACTGCGGAGGAAGCGCGCGCGCGCGACGAGTTACCGGCCGAGAATAAACCCCCAAACGGGGTGTTGGGCGGGCTCTCTCCTCCTCCTCCTCCTCCTCCTCCGTCGCCTCCTCCCCCCCTATCATCTCCTCCTCCACCCCAACAGGGAGGCCGGGGTCGGCATCGACGCGCGGCGGAGAGGACACTGCGGGCGGGTGTGTGCGCGGTGAGGCGAGCGACGATACGACCACCGACAACAACGTCGACGCGGGACGGCACGCCGGGCCCCACGATACTAGCGACTCGAGGCCGACGTGGAGGAGACGATAGGACGCCAGCCGAGTCGAGTCATCACGGACGAGCCCCCCCCGGTACGCTGGGCGCGGAAGCGCTCTGCTGTCCGCGTGCGGGCCATGGAGCGCCGGCAGAGCATCGTCGAGCGGTCCTACCGCATCGTCGACCCTTTCCGCATTGAGCGCGACGAGCGGACGCACCTCAAGCCCACGTACATCAACAATGCCATCCGCACGTCCAAGTACACGTGGCTCAACTTTTTCCCGCTCTGCCTCCTCCAAGAATTTCGGCGGGTGCGTCAGGGTCGCTCTGGCAATGGCATGGCATGGCATGGGCGGACGCTATGCCAAGAATGGAGCGCCGCGTCCCCCTTCCCTCCCTGGTTCCTGACATTGATGCTGTGTTGTATGTTTGTTGGTTTTATGTTGTTGGTTTTGTGTCGGGGGGGGGATCGGATCCAGAGCGCAAATTTGTATTTCCTCGTCATCGCCGTCCTCCAGTCAATCAAGGCCATCTCGCCCCTCACACCGTTCACGGCCATCGCGCCGCTGGTCATGGTCGTCAGCGTCAGCCTCCTGCGTGAGGCCATCGAGGACCACAAGAAGCGCGCCTCAGATCGACTGATCAATGGCAAGCCCGTGACAGTCGTCCGCAACTTTGAAGAGTGCTACGTCCAGTGGGAGGCCATCGAGGTGCGTGTGGTTACAGATTTGCGCGAGGCCAGCCCCAAGACTGACTGGCCCTCAACGCCCATCGTGACGTGCAGGTTGGTGACGTGATCCGAATATCCGAGCGCGAGATGATTCCCGCAGACGGGATCGTGTTGTCCAGCAGCGAAGAAGACGGTGCGTGGGCGGAGGTATGGCGGCATTGTTGCTAGGATGGGTATATCTAAGTGTTGTTGCTCTTCTGCCATTTTGTCAGGGTCGTGCTTTATTGACACGAGTAATCTGGATGGGGAGGCCAATCTCAAGTCACGTACTGCGATTCGGGCAACATTGGGTTTTGAATTTCATTCCGTGGACCGAGATCGAGCCCGCTATTTTGTCAAGTGCGAGCACCCCGATCAGGATCTTTATCGGTTTTCTGGGAACTTGTCCATCGATTCAAAACTCTATAGCTTAAGCGAGAAGCAGTTCCTTCTCCGTGGGTCGACACTCATGAACACAAAGTGGATCCAGATGCTTGTTGTCTACACTGGTCACGAGACGAAAATCATGAAGAATGCTCGGGATGCACACCACAAGCTCAGTCACGTTGAGACGATGATGAGCAGGATGGTGATACTGGTGTTCTTCATTCAAGTTATTTTGTGCGCTGTTGCCGCTGTAGTTCACAATACTCGATTCCACGAGCACGACCAGGCAACTTGGTACATTGACGACGACGCGAGTCCCGTTATGGGTTTTATTCTTCTATTCCTCACATTTATTGTACTCCTGAATACGCTCATCCCGATCTCTCTCGTGGTGACCGTCGAAATTATCAAAACCATCCATGCCAAGTTCATCACTTGGGATGACAGGATGCAGGGTGCGAACGGAGAAGGTGCTCTCGCGAATACGACTTCTCTGACAGACGAACTTGGACAAGTCAAATACATCTTCACAGACAAAACGGGTACACTGACTCAGAATCAAATGGAGTTTCGAAAATGCAGTGTGGATGGAGTGGTGTACGGCACTTTCGACAAAAAAGAAGGCAATTCTCCGCGATCTGTATCAATATCATCTTTGGACGTCGCACCACGCGATTCCGCACGCCGCTGTGACTCAAACTCGCAACTGCTCGGAATGAAGCACATTTCGTATTTTCGTGCATGTCTCCGAAACCTTGATGGGAAGGAGAGTCGGTTAGCCCTGGCAATGGCGACTTGTCATACAGTGGTGTGCGAAAACGACCCAAATTCGAACGAAACGAGATACAATTCGGACTCACCAGACGAGTGTGCGCTTGTACGAGGAGCTGCGTCGATGGGAGTCAAGCTTCTAGGCCGAAATGGGCAAAGTATGCTTCTCTCGCTTACCGAAGAAGGCCGAGAAAAGTCGTACCTCAAAACCGTCACGTATGCCTTATCTTACGAGATTCTCCGTGTCCTCCATTTCACAAGTGACCGCAAGCGCATGTCAATAATCGTTCGTGACACCGAAAGAAGAGTCAAGCTGATGTGTAAAGGCGCAGACACTGTGATCCTGGAACGATGCGATGACTTTCTTTCTCCAAAGAGCTCGACTATGGAGCATGTTACGCAATTTGCGGGTGAAGGTTTCCGGATCCTACTGTTTGCGGAGCGAATACTGGTACGTGTTGAAATCATTCATCGGGGGTGTTCAAAACGGGATGTTGATGGTTATTGGTTGCAGGATGAAAAGTACTACGAGGCCTGGGAACGTCGTTATTTAGAGGCGGAGCTAGATATGCAAGCAAAGGAACAGAAAACGGAGGCGCTAATCGACGAAATCGAATGCAAGCTGACCCTCTTAGGGGCGAGTGGTAGGTTGTTAACGAGGGATGAATAATCGCTCGTGTCATCCACGATACCAACAGCTTATGCAACAACAGCCGTCGAAGATAAATTACAAGATGGGGTTCCAGAAACAATTTCCTTGTTCCAAAAGGCTGGGATCAAGGTACGAGCGAAACGCGCGGATATTATCTAACGAGAGGTGACATGAATCTGAACGTGGTGCAGATCTGGGTTCTTACTGGAGATAAACTCGAGACATCTTTGGAGATGGGGAAACTATGCCGAGTAGTGACGCCAGGAATGAAAGAAGTCGTACTTCGTGCGAGTTGCCGTGAAGAAATGTCTCAAAAGCTCGATGCTGCATTAAAGGAAGCGAAGGTATGGCGTGCAAACATGTCCCTGGCTTTCAAGGTCACTCACTGGATGCTGCAGGACAATCAGGCTCTTGTCGTTGAAGGCGCATCACTAACTAGTGCTCTCACCCCTGCAAATCGAAGCAAGTTCTTGCAACTCGCATTGCGGTCGGCGACCGTCATTGTATGTCGAACTTCTCCTCTTCAAAAAGCGTTGGTCGTCGAGCTGGTCAAGAGCGGCGTGCCCTACGTTACGCTCGCGGTGTGCGTCAATGTGACTAATATCGAAGAGCGCACTGTGGTGATCTTGACATTGGCAACTTGTTTTTTGTAGTGGTGATGGGGCCAACGATGTCAGCATGATTCGAGCTGCGCATGTTGGGGTTGGCGTAGTCGGACAGGAAGGCATGCAAGCAGTTCGAAGTGCTGATTACTCAGTTCAACAATTTAGTCATCTTGGTCGCCTACTTCTTCATCATGGTACGTACTGCGCCGACAAGGATTGCAACTTGGTCGCTCATTTTCGACAATTCGTCATCAATCCACAATTGTCCAGGGCGGCTCTCGTACATGCGAACCTCGCAGTGTATCAATTACTTTTTCTACAAGAACATCGTGTTCACCCTGCCACAATATATCTACGGGGCGCTGTCCTCCTACAGCGGGCAGGTACGTCGAAATCGATCCTGAGCAGTCCGTCTCGGGAACCAGGTTACTGAATGATACCGTACAGACGTTTTATTGCGATCTATACATCACCGCATATAACATCGCTTTCACAGCTATGCCAGTGGTTGTTCGCGCAATTATGGAGACGGACTTGCCCGAGAAAGTGGCGGAGACATTTCCGGAGTTGTATCGATCAGGGTCTTGCAACGAACACTTTTCAATGAAGACGTTGGGTCGTGCAAGTCTTCACGCTATAGCACACGCAATCATTTTGACCATTATCCCAGTTATTTTGTTCCAACGTGGAAACATATTCGACAGCGGTCACACTGGTGGTGATCTGTGGAGTGGAAGCGTCGTGTCGTTTTTCTACGTTGTCCCTATTGTTCACTTTCAGATCTTCCTTGAAACATGGAATTGGACTCGACTCGTCGTTGGAGTTTATGCCGCGTCGTTGATCATGTTCATCATCGCCGTCGCCGTGTACGACAACTTTGAGAGCCCCATCTCTGGAGTGTGGAGCACGGCTATCATGACGCCGATTTTCTGGGTTGGCTTCGCGCTATCAGCGGCGATGTGCTTACTCCCGTGGGTTGCCTTGCAAACGTACGTTGTGACTTGTATGGGAGGCGCCTTGAACGATCGTTGATTCATCATATTCGCGTTGTAGGTGGGAGGAGAATTTCGCGACGACAAATCCAGTTCACATCCTTCGGCGCGTGCGTTTTTTCAACAAAATTCTCGACGCCTCCCAGGTCGAACGCATCACCGACCCGACGATATCAACGGGTCCAAAGTCCAGTGAAGGTGGTCATCCCCAGCCCCCACGATGATGACCAATGGCAAACTCCTCTTGGACTTCACACAAGTAATAGATTAGAAACTCCTCATAGCACACGATAGTCACTTGGCAGTAATTGGCAAAACCAGCGAGCCTACCCTCGTTTGTCGAGTGGGCGCTGAGCAGCAGTGTAAGATGAACCGGACCTGACAACATAAACTCGTGTGTTGGACCGCACGAATTTCCATCCGGACAAGGGGCGGCGTGGGTGGCGATGCTTGTTGTCTTCGGTGGCTATTTGCAGTGGAGTGGCGTGATCGATTTCGACTCTTTGCATTCAACATCTTGGAGCGAATTGTCGACACAGGCCATCTCCTAACATCGTGGGAAGCCGCCCCCCTCAGCGCCCATTGCGCCACATGCGAGTCGAGGCCTTCGTAGAGGACGACGAAAACGGCGATGATGATGATGGGGACGTCGGACTCGCCACCAACCGCCACGAGCCCCTCGGACCGACCCTGGATCTCGTGGCCACGTGCCGACCGCTCGTGCTCGACGTGGTCCCCCTCCCCGTGGCCCCGATCGACCCCCAGCGCACGGTCTTTTGTCAAATATTTCGCCGTAAACGCCCCGTGCTCCCGGTGTTTCTTGGTCCGAGACGCTGCACCCTGCTCTTGGCTTTCGCTCAGCTGCTCGGCCTCGCATTGCCCTGGGTCCGGCCAGAGTATTCACCGGGGCTCTACGCGTACGGGGCCCTGGTGCTGCCGGTGCTGGTCGCCTACTCGTTGAGCCTCAACTGGGACCTCCTGGCGCTGGTCTCCGCGGAGCGGGACGTTCTCGTGGGCTCGTTGGCCAATGCCGTCCACTGGGGGGCCTTGGGGCTCGCCTTCTCGGATCTCCGGGCGCTCGGCTGCGCCGTCGAGTGGTGGATCCTCCAGCTCGCGCTGCTGGGGGACGCCGACGCGCGGGGCTTGTCCCGTGAGGAGGTGCTCGCGTGGGGCTCGCTCGGGACCCTCGGGGGCTTCCTCGCCCACGCGTGCTCGACCTCAATCCACCCGCCGGGGCACCCGCTCCTCACGATGAATGGTCGCTACCTCACGCTCCTGGAGATCGTCCTCTGGACGGTCCCGACGCTCCTGGTGCTCCTCAGTCGACGCCTCCGCTGGCCCACGACGGGACGTCGACGGTCCACCGCGACGATCCCATCGGATCCCAAGGCCCCAACGACGACGACAGCGACGATGATGATGCGGCGGCTTGCGACGGGCACGACCCCCCTCGCGCTCCTCGAACCCGAGGACGGGGACCACCACGGCGACGGCCCCTCACGCCAGCGACAACGGCGGCGGGTCCTCAGCACCCGGCGGCGGCGGCGGCGGCGGCGGCAGATGCTCGGCGGGGCGTGCGTCGACTTGCACCCCATCGCGCTGCTGTGGAGGGGCGAGACCCCAGGGCCTCTCGATACCTCGGGGCTCCTTGGGGTCCGGCCCACGGCGAGGATCCACCGCACGCGGCTCTCACGTGGGATCGCCACGGGGCTCCACGCCCTCGGGGTCCTGAGCCTCGGGGCCGTGAGTGTTGGGACGATCCTCGCCCAGGGCGAGTCCGAGCGGGGGGTGTTCACCCGACGAGACCTGCTGATCTCGGGCGGGGGCCTCCTCGGGGCCCTCGGGTGCGGGGGCTTCACGGCCCGGTACTACCACCGGGGACTCCTCGGGGCCCTCCTGCGAACCACCGACATCCGCCTCGCGGGCGTCGAGGCCCTCGTCGAGCTCGTGCTGCTCGGGGACCTCTTTCAATGGGACCCCCGGGTCCTCAACGTCGTGACCTGGGACGTGTGGTTTCTCTGGGTCCTGTGCCTCGATGCGCTCACCCCGACGGCCCGCGCGCACCTGCGCTTCACCAAGCTCGCGGGGGCGCCCGTGATCCTCTTTGTCTGCTACGCCCGCCTCGGGCTCTTGCTCCTGCTCTATGGGCTCAAGGAGACCAACCTCCGAAGCCGGGACCTCGGGCTCCGGGGCGGGGGCGGGGGGCTCCGCACCGAGGGGCTCGTCGTCGGCCGGGCCCTCACGCTCGTCCTCTGGCACGCGCGGCTCTTCTGGGAACTCGGGGTCGCGGACGAGAGCACCCTCACGGTCCTCCGCGCGGGCCTCGAGTATCACCCGCCATCCCCATCACGACCATCACCACTACCACCACCACCACCACCACCGACAACGACGACGACGACGACGACGATGACAACCACCGACGACAACCGACGCCAGTCCTGAGTGCAGCAACACAACACGCGCCACTTGCAACAACAACCGAGAGGCAAATCGCGAGATGCCCGTGGTCCCCGCCGCCTCCTCCCCGAGCGATCAATGATCAATGAACGGCCGCAGTGTTTCCGTATCCACACTTGGTGGGTTGTGGTTCTCGTGTCCTTTCGCGTCCCCGGTTGGCCCCCGCCCTTTCAACAGCAGCCCCACTCCCGTAGGGCGCCTGGTCCATGGGGCTCCTCCGGCGGCGCAAGCTCGACATCCGCGTGCCGACGGGCCGCGATGCCGTCAACTTTCGCAAGCTCCTCTTCCTCCCGATCCCCGACACGCAGGACCTCCTGAGCAACAAGGACTGGGAGCGGGTGCGCGGGCTTGTCGATGCTTTTGGCTGCTCATACTTGCTGTCGCTGCTGTGGTCGCTACCAACTCACGCAACCCCCGTGTGTCTGTCTGTGTGTGTCTCGGCAGCTCGATCTCCGATGCCTCACGCTCATGAAGACCAAGATGCTCCGGGCCGCGTGCATCGCCCGGGGGCTCCCGCGCAAGGGCGGCAAGCGGGGGCTCGTCCAGCGGCTCACGGTCTCCCTCGAGGACCAGAAACACGCCGGTACGTGCGATTATGGCCATCACATGCGGCGCCACCGTGATAACACGGGGCTGTAGAGTTTCTCCGGCGGCAAAAGGACGAGGAGGAACATCAGCGACAGCTCGACATGCTCGGCGGGGTCTGGAGCTTCGGCTCGGGCTTTGCCGGGCAGCTCGGCCACGGGGACCTCGAGTCGTCGCCGACGCCCCGGCTCATCAAGAAGCTCCGCGGGCGGGGCATCGCCCATGTCTTTGCGGGCTTTGACTCGGACGTGGCCTTTGCCGTGAGCCGCAATGGGGACGTCTACACGTGGGGCAAGCGCCGTGGGCCCACGGGGCTCCGCCCCGGGAGCTCGCTGAATGCGCTCCTCCGGAAAACGTACCGAGGCAATGGCGAGAACGTCGACTCGAGCGACGAGGACGATGCCGTGGGCCCTCGGGACTCCCCGACGCGGCGGGCGAACGCTCTTGGGGAGGAAAAACATGGCAGTGGCGCCACAGCGACGGCTTCGAATGCGACGACGCCTGATGGGGATCCAAAGGCACACGCCCCCGATGATGATAACGACAACGGCGGCGGCGACGGCAATGACGGCGGGGACCCAGAGGAGGACGAGGAGGAAGAGGGCGGCGAAGAGGACTACGTGCACCCGGTCAAGCTCTTTCGGCTCTGCGGCGAGGGGATCAACCACATCGCCGTCGGTCGTGTGCACTGCTGCGCCCGGACCAAGGACGGGGATGTCTTCACGTGGGGCCAGAACGACCACTGCCAGCTCGGGACCGAGCCCGTGCACAATCTCTCCGAGGCCCAGAGCAAGAAGGCCCGCGTGCGCTACGGGCTCGATCGCCACGAGCCTCAGCTCTGGGAGCGGACCATCCCCGAGACGTGCGTGATCCGGGCCGTGGCCGTCGGGACCAACCACACGTTCGTCGTCACGGACAAGCACGAGGTCATGGCCTTTGGGCAGATCTTCGTCACGGACGAGCACTCGAGTCTGTCGCGGAGCCTCGCCAAGCTCCAGGTGACGCAGGTAAGGACACGATGGAAGGGGGTGCTTCGTACTCTGTGCGGCGATGTAACAATGGCCGTCGTCGACTGAGATGCAACGTAGATCTCTTGTGGGGCCATGCACGCGGGACTCGTCACCACCAACGGTCAAGCGTTCACATGGGGGAGTGGGGACGGTGGGTAAGAGTTCGCATTGCCAGTCGTTGGGACTCTTCAACTTGGTCCATCAGACTGCTGAGTGGATGCTTTCTTGGGCGTCTTGTTTGTCTTCACAGGCGCCTTGGACATGGGGATACAACCTCGTACGTCAATCCCAAGCTCGTCGAGGCCTTGAAGGAAGACGTGATCTTCGAATTGGCTTGCGGCTGCTGGCACACCGTCGCGATCGTCCTCATCCCGCCGTTAGTCAAGGGCGGACTCGTGTACACGTGGGGAAGTGGGCGACTTGGACAGGTCCGTTTCCGAATCCTACTTGTACAGCGTAGCTTGAAAATGATGAGAGACGCGTCTCGTTCATGCAGCTCGCGCAGGGTGGGAAGCAGATATCGACGACCCCCGGTCTCATCACCGATTTTCTCGTGCAGCACGTGCTGATCAAGAAGGTCTGCGCGGGCATGTTCCACAACGTGGCGCTGTCGGTGGACGATGAGGTTTGTTTGGCAGTGCGCCCTGCGCTTGGGCTTGTGCGCAACAGCACTGGCTGACATGCCGTGGTGAAACCTTGTTTGCACACTCGAACCTAGGTCTTTACGTGGGGCAGCAACAGCAACGGTTGCCTCGGTCGACCGGAGGAACTCGCGGGGCTGGAAGAAGCCTTCTGCGCGGTCCCGGGGAAAGTCGAGGGCCTCGATTCTTTCGTCGGGCGACCCTGTTCGGGTTCGTTAAGCCGAGGCTTGCATCGTGATTGTTCTGAAATACGTGTTGACGATTGCTTCAATTGGATCAGTTGCGTGTGGACGCGAGTTCACCCTGGTCGCCACGAAGCCATACATCGGACCAACGCGCGAGGAGCTCGAGAGAAGGGCTGAGGAACAGGCCGATAAAGCAGAGCGTATCAAGCGGCAGTCCAAGAACGTCAAAATGGAGAAGCAAGAGCAACTGGACCGCCTACGTCGGAACAAGATCATCGCTATCGTCAAAGCACTCAACGCGGCGTACCCCAAGTGTTCGATCTGCACCATCGGCACCGTCTGTCCAGGCTACCAGCGTGATCCGGTGAATCCCGCCATGTGCAAGCACTGCATGCACGAGCGCCGGAAACACGACGATCTGCACAATGAAAAGGACCGTCGCGTAACATTAGAGTATTTATACGAGGTGATCCGGAAACTGGAAATCACCATCGACTACAGCAGCATCCCCGATATCGACCAAGAGGAGGAGTTAGAAGCAGAACTGGAGGAGTAAGAGAGCGTTCACCGTTGGAATTCCTCAGGCTCGTGGTGTTGATCCCTTTAGAAATCGTCGTGAACGGCGGAGGAGCTTCCAAATCCATTTGCTGAGCCCCCATGCCACGAAAATACGCATCACATCCAGACCATACAGCGTCAAAGCAACGAAACGTAGCACTCGCAATGATCGCGACTTTGGTGGTTGTCGTCGGAAGTACACAATGTCTCGAAAAATATAACCAACTGTCATCCACAAGAATGCCCGATACGGGTCAACACAGTTGAGGATGGACGATGCCTTGATCATGAGAAAGTTGCCAAAAGAGTCATCCTGGCGTTCGTAGTTTGCCTTCATGATGGCCGCCCATGACAGAATGTCTCCAAAATCGACCACACCATTCTTATCGTAGTCGAGTGCAGAAAGATACGTCTGCGCCATTTGTGGAGATATTCGCTCACCTGTGATAGAAAAAAACCAACAAATGATCCTATCAGTTCCAGTAGTGGGGAGCTCGTGGTGCATTGACGCAACCAACCGAGAATGTTGAACACGAACTGGCTGACCTCGGCCGCATTCAAGGTCATACTGCCGTCCGTGTCCATCAATGAAAAGCACAGCTTCATCATCTCCAGTTCATCGCTGGATAGACACTATGCGGATTCACTGGTGAGCGAACTCAAAGAACGAGTGATCGAATTGCGAAAAGACGTGCCTTTGACAAATGACGTGTGGTTTGGTTGCATGATTGGGCTTCTTGTCCGGAATCACCACTATATACTTCAAAACACCCATCGTCTTCCGTCTGCATCCACTTTGACGCCTCTTCATCGAGAACTTTGCGAATTGCAGACGGGTGCATCTCGTTTGTTTGCCGACGCCGTCGATCTTCCTCTGTATTTTACATGAGTATCATTCGAATTATGCAGACACTGCGAACTGCCAGACTTACCTCGTGTGCTTCCCGAATCCGGAGCTGATGACTCCGAGAGTCTAGAATTGGTGGATGGATGTGTTGGTGAATCATCCGGCCGCTCGAGCCCTGAGAGCATGAGAATTTCTTCAAAAAAGTCCTTGCTTGCTGGAAGAAACGGCAAGATACGACGAAACTGGCGCCAAATATCCGCGCTCCGCTCTATCGCCAATAGCGCTGGCACGGGATGTCCGCACGACGGAACCTGCTTCGCCTCCAACTGAAAAGGATCGCTGTGGATTACCAGGTAACCAGCCTGCGCACACCACCACAACGAGGTTAGCCGACACCACGTCCTCATCAGTCCAAGTCGCTTTTCGTCCTCCTGACCAAATTTCCATTCGTGTCACAGTAGTTGGCCGCCGAGAACACGGTAATCAATGGTGCGATGCACTTGTCCTCCCGATGGTCAAGTCGCTCGAAGGTGTCCCCGGTGAAGTGATACATGAATCCCATTTCCTCGTACTCGTGTGCGCGAATCACCGCGAGGAGCTTGTTCGCCTCGAGGAACTGGAACAACGCGGCGGCATTGAAGTAGTACGAGCATCCACGAACGTCATTGGCCACCCAGGACGGCTCCTCCGCGGCCAGGTCGGTGCTGCCGTGTTCGCCGTCTTCCGGTGTGGGGTCGGACCAGAGCAAATCGCACAGCGGGCCCGAAACGGGGATCTCCCGATGACGGTCAATCGCCGTGAGGTCCTCGAGGCTATGGATCTCCGGGGAGATCCCCCCGTGGACACAGAACAAGTCCCCACGGGCGGTGCGCACGAGCGCCGCCAGGGGCATGGCCTGGAAGCACGAGACAAAGTGATAGTAGACCGAGAGCCCGTACTTGACTCGGCACTCGTTGCGGAAGCCGTAAAACGACGAGATGGTCTCGCACTCGTGATTACCACGGAGCAGCAGCACGTGCGTCGGGAACGTGACCTTGAGGAGGAGCAGGAAGAGCAGCGCCTCGCAGCTAAAGACCCCGCGGTCTGCATCAGCCAATGGGGGGCCCGTGAGCCTCGCACGGTGATCATCAACACACGCACGCCAGCACGAACCGACATAGTCCCCGAGAAAGACGAGCTGGATGTTCCGCGCTGCGGTGGTGAGTACGAGGCGACCGACCAAGATGAGACCAGGAAATCACAGTTAAACGGCCAAACGACGACGGCGCCGCGCACCTTGGAGGTCCTCGAGGCCGATGCGCTCGAGGAGCTGCAGGAGGTCAAAGAACTGCCCGTGGATATCCCCAAAGACTGCGTCAAAGACAGCGATATGAGCAACATGTCCCCACGCCACGGGCTCATAATTGCCACCCACTGTAAGTCGTTGGGCGCTCAACGATGACGAGGTTGGGCTCGTCGCCCATGCGGTCCTGCGCGGCGTGGATGATCGCCAGCGCGTCGCCCACAGCCAGTGGTGTTTGCTGCTCAAACTGCGCGCGCACGGCCGTGAGGCTCAGGGTCAACGGCGTCATGGTCGCCGCTGCCGCCAACGAAGTCGTCGTCATGTGGATCCCGCAGTTGAACTAGAGGTTCTTCTCGTTGAGATCAGCATTGTACAGTAGGAGCCTCGATAAGTACGACGCCATGGGACCTTGAAGTTGCTATCGCCCGAGATGGATACAAACGGCAACAACACACGCGCTGAACGCCAACCAACAACAAAAATGACCACCGAGTCTTGAAGATGGACGCTTCCGGCGTCTGAGTGGCGAGCATGACGCCGGCGCGTCGGCATGAAGCAGAGAAATGGCGCGCCTCTACAGGCTCACATCTTGGTGTTCTCTGGATCGCGCGTGGTCCGGTGCGTACGTGGCGGGGACCTCGGGTGGGTGGGTGGGTGGGAGGAGGACGACAACGAGAGTGATCGTTGAGTTAAAACGGATCGCCGCCGCGGGTGCGAGTTTAACGGCGTCGGCCGCCGACGCCACGAGTGGAGAGAACCCAGAGGCGAGGATTTAACTATTACCCCTCAACTCCACGCACCTCCAGCACTGCCCGAAGACTGATCGTGCCCCCTCCCTAAAGTCTTCGGCCCACTCGCAACGGATTCGATGTTCTGAATCAGCGTGTCCACCACTCGCTCCGAAAACGCAGAGGACAAAACATCCGGTGCTTCTCCAAAACTCACTTCAACACCAGCAAGTTCGCAGCCCAGAGTGGGACACTGGGCTGGAGGACGCGACGCCAAATTTTCGTGCAGTCGGGGGCTCACCAGATCGTCATCACCTGGTGACAGATATGAAATGGCTTCGGTTTTCGTGGACGCCAAGATACTCTCGTTAGATGGGTACATCGTATCCTCTGGCCAGGACGACAACACCCCACATACTACATACTCGTGCGGACGTTCTCGGTCCTGGGGCAGCGTGTAAAGACCGTGATCCGACCGAACTAGTCCGAGAGTGAGAAGGGCATGAGTAGGCTCCTCTGGATTGCACGATGCGGCGTGGCGTCGCTGGTTGGTCGTCGATGGTCGAGCCCGCCCCGTCTGCCCGTGCGTGTTCGAAGATCGCCAAGGGCGGATGTCCAGTTGCGGGGTGATGATGGCCCCAGCACCAAGTTCAGTCCGGGACAGGGAGGGAAGGGGGGGGGGGGG
>JAADYI010000633.1:0-14409 GCA_023338185.1 Lagenidium sp. CBS 127285
CACACACACACACAGACACACACGAAGAGCATTGCCAAGGCGACGACAACCACCCCCCACGAGCCCCGGAAAGCTGTTGGCAAAATGCTGCTCCAGGTGAATGAGTTCTACGACGACACGGGGGCACAGCAAACATCCGAGTCGATGGTGAACTGCCCCCACCCACCCCATAGCATAATCGCTCGCTATTCGGTGTGGGGCCTGCGACGGAGCCTATTCGGAAACCAATTTTGACTTTTGTTCCCTCTGCTCTTCACGGCATTCCACCGACAAGACCTCGAACCGACGCCGCACGCCAACCCCATCGGGAGCCACGACCAAATGTCGTGCACAGTGTTGGACCGTTGTTGAGGTTGGATTCAGCCGTTATACGTTATTCGATATTGAGAAAAACGAGGACTAAAGCGACGAGAATATCCGTATTCGTAATGCGTTGCCAACTTCGTTGCCTAAACTTCAGCGTTCGTGACCGGGGGATAAAAACCTATAAAATGTTCGTAAATTACGGTAACGTACCCTCTCCTATCGACTTTGCACGTTCGAAAAGAATGCAGAGATGTCAACGTCGAAGTGCGATCTGTTGAGGGGGCACACCAAAAAAGATGGCGATGGGATTCCAAGGGCGAGGTGGGACCACACCTCATAGCGGCGAACGCTGATGACCGCCAGTTTAGGAATTCAGCTTGTGTACCACAGGCGAAAAAATACCGTGATGTGGCATATTTCTGACCCGAAGAATGTACGTTGTACCGTACGCTCAGACTGACGATTGGGTACTGTTCTGCAAAACCCGTTCCAGTGCTGCGCAGGGCTGCTGATGCCCAGTCCACAGCACATGACAGCACGCATTGTGTGCGGGCTCGCGCTGCGGAGCGCCTCTGGACGGTCCTGTGGTCCACAGGCTGTGGATGACAGGAACAGTTTTACTGATGACTAGCTGTCACAACCACAGTCAAGAAGCCCTGTTGATGCATTGACGAGGTTATTTTTTTTTTTGGCTTGTATCGACAATCGGGTGTGAGGTGATCATCAAGTTGAGTGTGGTGACACTGGCAACAGCACAGAACGCCAAGGGTACGATGCTATAAAATGGCCTCACGTCTTACTTCACACTATCAAGCCCAAGGCAGAATGCACCTGATATGAAGACATGGTGTATTTTTTCCTTGTGGTTGTTACGGCTGCAACGCGGCGTTCATTACGTGCATGCGAGTTCACGTGCGAACTGAGAACGAATTCTTTGGGGTGATCGACGTCCATGCATCGCACAACTGTGTGTCTTCAACACTCGCTTCTGGCTCTTGCCTCGATCTGACTTCACTGTACCTGTCCAGCAATTCGCTACAAACCGCAAACCGTTTCTCAGAAGCACCAGTGTGTGCCAGCGTAGATTGCTCATGCCAGAACATATTCTAGTTTAGGCGGTTGGTGGTCAGGCTCACCAGCAAACATCAATCCGCCGAGTCAGACGCAGGGGTTTCGAAACCAGATCTGCAAGGAGCTTCATGCGTAGTCGATAGTTCCAGCGAAGCTTGTTGTAGCGGTTGCGACGGCACGTCCCAACATAGCATCACCAAGGAAGCTCCCAACTGGAGTCTTGCATACCCACCCCGACACCAAGAGGAACTGTGTCAGCTCCCTACTCAAACTCCGGCGCCATTGACTCCACTGTATATAACTTGGCTGGCAGCACAGGTCAAGGTGTGGAGCTCAAGTTGAGCTCTGTTGAGACTCAACAGAACTTCACTCCTCACTAGCAGCGCGAGTGATAACATTGCGATTGCATGTTATAATTTTTGGGCATGGGAACCGCAAGCTGCTTGCCAAGCATC
The DNA here is from genome assembly GCA_023338185.1 of Lagenidium sp. CBS 127285. Lineage (NCBI taxonomy): Eukaryota > Oomycota > Peronosporomycetes > Pythiales > Pythiaceae > Lagenidium > Lagenidium sp. CBS 127285. The sequence continues at coordinate 1,833 of JAADYI010000633.1, forward strand.
TACGTGGCTCCTCATCTGAGAATCTATGGGAAGCTGGGCCACGTCACTCTGGTGCTGTGGAGCGCCAAAACGCCGCTCTCCACCCACTTTGCCTACGGGCAAGACAGCGTGATCGCGTGGTATCAACATCCCCCCTGCCAACAGAGCGGACGCAGTAGTTGACCTTGGTCTGTATGGTTACTCCTCCTGCAAGTTATAACAAAGCAAGCTTCCAGAAATGCCCTCGTAAGTTGCGAGGGGATTCTTTCGTTTGCGAGTTGCAGAGACGACTTGAACGGCTGGATGTCGAGAAGGCGCCAGGCCACAATCAAAATGTCCCAATTAGGTTTCGTGCGCGTTTCCACCATTCCCCCTCTTTTGTCTCCCGTGACCTTTGAGAGGTACGGAGTGGCGGCAGTGATGATGATTCAGTTTGGAATTCTGGGATGACAGTGAGCCGCATTCTGATGGGCCATCATCATGGGAGGTTGCGCCTCGAGCACAGCAGCCGAGTGCACGAAGCGATGTAGTTCTCGGCACATGAGATGCAGCTATACGCATGGGATGCAGCAGACTCCTCGTCGCCAGGCCTTGAGGTGGCGAAAGATCCACAATGGTCTATCCAGTGCATTTTCACAGCATGTTTTTGTGACCAGTTTTACCACCCATTTTATGGGCCCTTATTTGGCCGGGCTTTCCCACGCACACTCCAGTTAACTAGGACTGCAAACTCCGCAAACTCCAACAAGTCTTGGGGTGCAAACTTAACTGTAGAATGAACAGGACTCTCCTCTCACCAGACCATCAGCACTTTGGCTTTCGGATGATAATACTACAGTAATAGCTAAGCAAATGACCACATACGGTCCCAATCACAACAACACAGCATTCTGGAGCCCAAACGTCTTTGGAACATATTGCTTGTTGGTCTATTGTCAAACGTGTACCAGAATCTATTCCCGATTTAGCCAGGCGTTGCGCTGGGGCGGAGAAAAAGGGCTTCCTCACTCCACCACATTCGTGCAGAGAGACAGGACGATCTCCCCAAGGGCTTCGATTTTTTGGCGTTCCGGTTGGGTTACGCAGCCTTTGGCCACAGCCAGGTATTTTACCTCGCGCCAATACTATTCGCCCCCCTGTCTCGCCTTGGGTCTCCGTCCTACTGTATCGCTGTCTTGTGTGGTTATCTTTCTTTCCATCGATCGCGAGGTAAAATTCGCCACTCCAGATCAACACCGTCGACACGCCAGATAGCACCCAAGGCGAAACACGCGAGTGAGGAGGCACGCCATTCCCCAAAGTCGCGACCCACCGCCGGCAGCCCCTCGCGCGTTCGTCCGCCCTCCAACCCCGCCTTCCACGCCTCTCTAACCACCTTGAGTCCACCCGCCCCCAAAGGTACGCCTCCCCCTTCGATCAGTGGCGATGATGGCAATGGCCGATTCTCCGAGGGCACATAGATCTAAAGGATCGATGGTGGGTGCATGTCCCATCAGGTCTATCTATCCCCTCGTCGGTACCATTTCGAGATAAAGCCGAATACATACAGTATGGGCACGTCAGAAGATTACAACCCCCCACACCAGTATCAGCACCAACCACTCCGCCAACAGCTCCACCCCCACACGATGCCGCATTTCCCCCACTTCCCGGGCCACCCAGGGCCTTATAGCGCCGCCCCATCGACGTCTTCGCCAACATCTGCATCCCCTAACGCGATCTCGTTCCACGACGCAGTCAGCCCCAACCACCAGTCCATGGCTCACGCCCCGGCCGGTCGCGTGTACCCCGCCGCATCCGTTCATGCTAATGGCCCTTCATCTTCGTCGGGATCACCCTGGGACAAGCTCACGCCCCCGCCTTCCTCATCGGGCAGCTTCGGAGGCCGCTGTGTCGACGTCGATCCGACACACGACTGCTGTGAGCCCTCACCGACGTCACCAAGTTCCGTGTCCTTTAGTGGACTCACGTACGACCGCACGCCACCGCCTCCACCGCAAACGAACGCCTCCTCCGCCGCAGGGTTTGCCATGGCCACGCCTATCACCCGATTTCTCACTAAGCAGACTTTGGGCTTCATTCCCAACAAGACATTTGCCGCAGACATGGGCTCCGCGCCGACATCGCCACTCGCCAGCGGGGGCGCCCCCAGCAATCCAAATCCTGCTGGCTTTCGCCTCCCGAGCCTCAACGCCGCACCACTCTCTCCTGGGGCGTCGCCTTCCAAGCAGCGAGGGTCATTCTCACTTCCCGCGGGGGAGGCACTTAGCCGTCTCTTTGGCTCGGCCTCACTGTCAAGCAACGGCAACAGCCCCGTGCCCAGCGCGCCAAGCACACCGACGGCGGGGTCGGCTGCCGGGTCCTCCCTCCTGATCCCCACAAGAGGCAGCACTGTGACTCTGCCGCCGCTCAAGCGCGCGTGCGCGTCGCCGACCACGCCCTTGCCGTCGTTGCCCATGAGTCTTGAGGATATCTGCAAGCCGTTCCGGTATCAACGGTCGTTGTCATGCCCTTCGGATGCCATGGCCCGCACCGTTAACTCAACGCAGGATGGAAACGTTGGCACTGGAACAACAGCCCACCAACACGCGCCGCAACACGTTGGAAGTCGTCCTTTCGCCCACGAGCACGCAGCCTGGTCCCACGAGAACACCAGCCGCCACGGAGAGGCGATGCCCACACCGACGCTTCCATCCATGCTCCACCTTGGAACTGACGTTCCCAAGAATCGACTTGAGCGCAGCAGTAGCGTTGACGCCAGCACTGTGCTAGCGATGCGAGAGGCGCATGCACGCGCAAGGTATGTCAATGTTGGTGCCACCCGATAAAGGATTCGTTCTCATCGGACACGCGATCTTGGTTGCAGGCTCGATCATCACATTGATCAGCACCCCCTCGCCTCCCTGGCCGAATCGGCACACGCTATGCAGCTCCTGGAGCGCGAGCGACAGCAACAGCAGCAGCGGCACCTTCACGATGAAGTCGACTCGCCGCGTGGAACGGAACCGGTGGTGAATCCGTTTCACATCACGGTCTCGGACCAAAAGCGCGAGAAAAAGCTGTGCGCTTTCCCCGAGTGCACGAGCAATGCCGTGACCAGGGGGCTGTGCATCAGCCATGGCGGCGGCCGTCGCTGCCAGCGCAAGGGCTGCACCCGGGGAGCGCAGAGCAAGGGCCTCTGTGTGGCACACGGCGGTGGCCGGATCTGCAAGGCCAAGGGGTGCTCCAACATCCAGCGGAGCATGGGGCTCTGCATCCGCCACGGTGGGGGCAAGCGCTGCTCTGTGTCGGGGTGCCAGAAGGGCGTCGTCCGCCAAGATCTGTGCACCGCCCACGGCGGCAAGCGGAAGTGCAGGGTCGACGGCTGCAACAAGCACGTCAAGAAGAAGGGTCTGTGCCGGTCACACGCCAACTCTGTCCTCGGGGCGGCACAGTCTGTGACCTCGCCCCGAGACGGCTCGACTTCTCCCGAGCTCTCGAGTTGACAAGGCACCAGGCGCCTTTCGTGGTAGGTGTGCGTTGCGCGAGTGTTGTAGGAGCTGTGGATGGAGATGGATGGGGAGGATTGTGCGTGATCGCAGCGATTCTCCCCATCTATCTCCATCCTTTTTTTTTTTTGCCACCGGAGCCGGTGGCCGGCGCAGATGAAATGGAAGGGATCCAAGACAATTAAATGAAGTATTTCTCTTCGGTTATGTTATTGGCTTGGTTTATCATTCTATTCGACCGAAAGTCTGACAGGCCTTGCGGCTTCGCCATCTCCATTACGTGGCGGGTCGACGTGGATGAGGTGACACCATCGGCGCATTGCTATGAGAGATGGGAGGATGATGGTTATCTGACCAGATTGAGGAGAAAAGACTGCATCTGATCCACTATGAGGCACGAGGATTATCTTGCTACAGCAGTTGGCGATATACCGAGGCCATGGAGCAGCCTGTTCCTTGGCCCCGGAATCGCACTCTCTTTGTGTCAGGCGGCTAAACTATAAGAGGGTGGTGACTGTTCAGACGAGGGGCCAGTGGAGAGGGAGGAGCTATGGCAATAGAGGCGCTGCGGCGCAACGTATGAGACGTACGTCGAGTGTGTTGGTCCCCGAGCTTGCTGTCCAAGCTTCGGTGGTCGAAGGAATCACTCCCGCAAATCCTCGCAACAACACCATCCGCATCACGTTTCGGACCCGCTTTAAGCGGGCCGCTTGCATCGACACTTCGGAATGATCATGCGGTTCGACCGCTCCAGCAGCAAGAGCGCCGAAGGACACGTGCGACCTGCTTACCTCTTCCAGACCAACACCCAGTGGGAAACAAAGCAGGTCTCAAGCAAATATCCTGGCGTGGTTCGTGACGGCACACAAGAGTTCATCTCGATCTCATTGGTCTCGCTCGTGGTCACGGGTCGTCAGGAACACCGTGGCCAGAAGATGACTCGGCAGTAGCCACGAGGCGCACGCTACTCCGTTTGGATGTTGCTTGGGAAAGGCGAATTGCGGGTGTTGCGCTTTTCCGGCCTAACTGTGTTGATATATGTGGATTTGATGACTCACAGAGGATCCATCACAGTTCCGTCGCCATATGGCCTCGAAGGTAGCAGAAGCTTGCACAAGAACGTCTGGCCGTGTGTCCAGCACTGCACACGACGTTAATGTCGTGGTGAGCGCGTGTGTGTGCACATCCTGAATCCGCGCTGGTGACGAGATGTAAACTTCATGATCTTCAGTCGGGCTGGGAGTCTTCAAACGGCATGCTGCACTCTGCTTACTCCCAACGCGTGCAGGTGTTGTTGACTTGCAGGAGTTCTCATTGTCGCGAGCAAAAACTGGCTGTTCGCCATCAGTAGGGCCAGTAGCCGCCACTCCCTCCCCCACGACGACGTTCTTGCGATTGATCTCCACCCAAAGGTGTCACCGTCCAGGTTGCTCAGCCGCCACCGCCGACGCTGGAAAATTCGCTGTCAATTCGGAATCGTTCCGATAGGCCCTCGCTGCAAGATCTCATGCGGCTTCTCAAATTGCTGGAGTTATTGGCATCTCTGGAGCCACACACGATGGATCATCGAAACGAGTACAGCTGGTGCTTCGTGAGAGCTGAGAGTTGCTGCAGTAAGCGAGCTGCTCGGGCCAATGCGATCATACCCGTGTGACCGCGGACTGTGGCGTTGGCATCGCCACGTTGCCGTTGAACGCGACACGCCCGGATATGTAGTTTCACGACCGGTGGTGCTTAAAATTCAACTGGACCCCCACTAAGAGTTTGCTGACAACGCTGATGAATGGTTCTCCGGAAGCTTTTGATTGATTCATAAAGCCAAAATCGTCGATCCAACACAAATGGACTGCTGGGTTCATTTTTTTTATCTTTCCAAAATGACTATTTTCTGCACTGTCGAAACCTAACCTCAGTCATCACAGTGGTCTTGATGACTACACCCCGAAAATGTGCAATCAACGTCATCTACGTTAGATTACCGTAAATTATTCAATAGCGGTTGATTAGCGATACGATAAAAACAACACCGAAAGGTACACATAATGATGATACACACTCGCATCGTTATGAACCCGTCGCCCCAAGTCAAGCAGAGCGACTCAAGGACATTCAATTTCGTGCGCATTTGGATCAGTACCAGGTATGTAGAGACGTTGATGTTGCCAAGGGTCGCATGAATGGGAGTCAGTGCATTTGCTGCATCTCCTGCTGCTGAAGCGATAAAGCTTCGCGAAATACGAGACGCTGGAGCTCCTCTTTGGGCATCTCGACGCCAAGGTCCAGGGATTCGCGTTCAAAGTCGAAGTTGAATGTCGCAGAGCAAATGGGCTCGTCCGCCTGGCGTTGACAATAGCAATGGATACTGTTAGTGAAGAGAGGGGAAACGCGGGATCAAGCATGTGGTAAGTACAACGTACAGGATTGTGAAGCTGGGCCAGATACGGGTGTGCAAGGGCCTGGACGACTGTAATGCGCTCTTCGGGGTTGAACTTGAGCATCTTGCCCAATAAATCGACAGCCATAGGGTTCGCATCGGGAAAAAATTCGCTGAGAGGTCGCTACAGATTCGTGTCGTGAGGTATTGCCACTCGCAATGACTCCTAACAAGTTAGGGCCGATGAGACGCACCTTTGGATAGTAGCCATGTTGAAGGATGGCCTTCTTGGCAGCTTCGTGCGGAACAAAACTCATTTCTTCGGGCGTGGGGGAGCCGAGGACGCGGATGATCATATGCAGCTGGTCCGATGGATCACGTCCTGTGAAGAATGGCCGCCGTCGGAGCATTTCGGCGAAGATGCATCCAACAGCCCACATGTCGACGGCATCGTTGTAGTTCTGGCAATCCGCGAGCAGTTCTGGGGCACGATACCAGCGAGTGACAACATATTCGGTGAGGTCTTCGTTGTGGGCCATCTCAACGCCCCGAGCAAGGCCAAAGTCGCAAATCGAGAGATCACAGTTCGAGTTGACGAGCAGGTTGGAAGGCTTGAGGTCCCGATGGAGGACATTCGCCGAGTGCACAAACTTCATGCCCCGGAGAATCTGGTAGAGGAAATACTGAAAGTGCGCATCCGACAGCGGCTGTGAGGAGCTGATGATCCGCTCGAGGTCGCTCTCCATGAGGTCCGTGACAATGTAAATGTCCTGGAAGTCCATGACATTCGGGGGGATGAGGATGACGTCGAGGATCTGGTGACAGACCACATCAATCGCTTAGTCTCCGTATATCGACGGCGTTCACAGGAGGCTGATGGGACGCACGTTGATGATGTTTTCGTGGATCCCGAGGTGGCGGAGGAGCTTCATCTCCCGAAGGATCCGCTTGGCGTCCGTGAGGTCATCAAACACATCAGTGATTTTCTTGATGGCCACCTTTCGACCTCGGAGCTACATCACGCGCCGTCAATCGGTCGTCCGTCATTCAGTCTGTCAGCACGATGACAACGACACACACCGTGTCCTCGGCTGAGCAGACGATGCCGTACGAGCCTCCGCCCACGGGACGGAGGTTCACGTAGTGCGAGCGGACCTCGAACGTGTCGCGGGAGACCGTGATGCAGTGGAAATCCGGGCCATAGCGCGAGCGCTCGATGGACATGGTCGTGCGATCGCGGGGCGACGACTTGTACACGCACGGCCATCAGCTCTCTCTGTCTCCCAGTCTCCTCACATACAAGCGATGCACGGTCTCGGCACCCACCACGGACAGTGCCCCCTCCTTGTGACGGCGTCCTGGGTCCTGATCCTCTCTCGATCCTTTGGTCTGCGTTGTTCTTTTTCACGCGGGCCGCGTCGTGATCATCAGCCGCAGCGCGCCGTTTCCAATCACAAGATACACATCGTCCTTGGAATTGGGAAGCTTGTGTACAGTACAGTATCAGACAGATCAACTTGCTAATATCTGTGATTCGCTGAAAGTCATCGCTGGAGCGTATCCATTGGTCAAAATGACATACGTTGAAGAGAGAAAAACGATAGCAGCACACAGAGCGATGACTGTATGTGACAAGGGAGCAGCATTTCATAAAGTTAAAGATCACACTTTAGCGTGTAGCATCTTACCACTGTCGCCCGCCGCCCATGCCTGGGCGCGGGGGCTGCGGCTGCTGGCCCATGCCCTGCCACTGCAGCCCCGAGAAGCTGTTGCCGGCCTGGCCCTGCGGCGGGCCCCCGGGCATGCCCATGTGCTGGCCCATCTGGCTGATGTTCATGCCGCCCGTTGGCCGTGGCCCGGCGCCCCCCATGGGATTGAAGCCCCCCGGACCGCCCGCGCCAGGGCCGATGGGGCCCCGCGGACCACCCGCTCCGGGGCCCATGCCCGGGGCATTCGGCGGCCGCATCGGGGTGTTGTTGGCCGCGGGGCCGAGGAAGAGGTTGAATGGATCCTGTCCTGGTGGTGGGCCCTGCATCGTTACAAACGAGTTTTAGTATGCGCTCAGAGCAATGGTCAACATGCACAACGGACCTGCGTGGGCGCTGCCTGCACGGGCGTTGGTGCGGCCGTCGGCCGTGGGGACGTCGCGGGCACGGGATCAGCGAGCTATGGGATCACAGCATGAACACTCGGCTCGGCTGACGTGACGTCGTAGATAGCGTCAGAAGTACGCACCAGCCCAACGAGGTCGTCGTTGAATGCCTTGGCCGGCGCGGCGGGTTCATCACGCTTCGCTGTCGATAGTCCAAACCGTCAGTGGCTCATGCACGAGAAGCAAAAGGAAAGCGCTGTTGTCTTCCTCACCAGGCGGTGGGGACGAGGTCTCGATGAGATCTGGTGTGGGCTGCGGCTTGGTCTGTTGCGGCGGTGCCACGTTCTTGGTCTCAACACGCTCGGGCGGTCTCGTGCTGCTCTCCCGCTGCACGCGCGAGATCTTGCTGACGATGAGCCCATTGTAGTCGGGAATCGGATCGGCGTCATTGGTCACATCGAGCCACACTGTCCCCCAATGTCATCGCAACCCGTCAAAAGACGCCCCGGTGACAAAGAGCGCGCACCGCCTCCCGTCCGCGTACGCACCATACGTGCCCTCGAACGCCGTCTTGAAGCGGAAGTGGAAATCCCCGGGCAGGGGGAAACTCTGTGCGAATCCACGTATGCCGCTTGGTAAAAACGCCCGTCAGGTACATGCGCGCGTGTACCCCAGGACGGACCTTCTTGATGTGCTGGAGCTTGAGCTGGTCGACGCGCGGGAGCGGGACGACGTTCATGTGGTCGGCCGAGTCACCGTCCTCGGGGACAAAGTAATTCAGCATCCCCTCCATCGTGGCGACGGATCGCGGGATCTGCTGGCAATGGGGCGCGGAAGCTGCGGGGGTTGTATTGGTGGCAACCCGAATGGATCAACGCGGAACCCAATAGGTCGGATCGTCGTCGTCGTCCGGCGGCTCCTTCTGCGGTTGCTGCTGCTGTTGTCGCGTGCTCGCCGCTGCTGCTCTTGGCCGTGGGAGGGAGATGGCGATCGCCGGTCGGTCGCGCCCCGATTGCCACGACGCCACGTTGGTTATATCTCTTGGGAGCTTTTTCTAAGGGCGAAACGAAAACGGGTTAGTCCGCGTGAAGTACCGTATCCACGGGCAAAATACGATAAAGGCATCATCACACAACGGAGGTTCGGAGCATTGTCCTTGCATCACTCTGCATCCATCAACGACAGCAACTCCACCACAACGAGCACTCATCATGACGACGACGGAGCCGCCACGGCCACCGGCGCCGCTCAAGGTCGCGCGGGTCGTGACGGCGGCGAGCGTGGCGGATACGGACGCGCACGCCCACGCGCACGATCAGGAGATCGCGGCGACGGCGGAAGCGCAGGAGGACGAGGACGAGGAGCCCATGCCCACGGTCACCAAGCTCACTGAATGTGTCGAGTTTGATGCGAGTGCGGAGGTCCGTGTGCGATATATCTGCGGCGATTGGCGGTTGAAAAAGGGGCCGTTCACGCATCACACCAATGCGCTCGATAGGATCTCTACTACGTCGGCACCGCGGGGATCAAGGCCACTGAGCTCGATGGCCTCGAGGAGATGCCGAATCTCGAGGTGAGTGCGTGTTGTGTGAGGTGACGATGGGATGATACCTATATAAAATGGATCATGGCAGCGCCTGCACGTGCGCTCGAACCTCCTCAGGTCCATGGATGGCCTCGGGAAGATGCCCAAGCTCGAGCACCTCGAACTCTATGACAACCAGATCGAGCGGATCAGCTGCATTGACGCGCTGACGAACCTCCGGGTCCTTGATCTTTCGTTCAATGGTATCCGCGTGATCCCCAATCTGAGCCATCTCACGCGCCTCGAGGAGCTCTATGTGGCGAACAACAAGCTCACCAAGATCACGGGCATTGCCGAGCTGCGGACCCTCAAGAAACTCGATCTCGGGGCGAATCGGCTCCGTGTGATTGAGGGCCTCGATCATCTCGAAAACCTCGAGCAGTTGTGGCTCGGGAAGAACAAGATCACGACGATTGACGGACTTCAGGGGCTGCCAAAGCTCAAGATCATCAGCGTTCAGGTACCCGATTTGTTGCGACTTGCGGAGAATAATGGTGGACATTGATCGCCATGTATCTGTACTTCACTTGATAGAGCAACCGACTGCTGGCGATCGAGGGCTTGGAGTCGAACACCGCCCTGGAGGAGCTCTACCTGAGCCACAATGGCATTGCGGCGCTTGAGAATATTTTTCACTTGGTACGTCAGGGTGCTACTGGGTTGTGCCTGGTATGTCTTCCATGTGCATGGTGACCCTGACTTCGGTCTCACAGACGCGCTTGACGGTGCTTGACGTTGGCGCCAACCGCCTCACGTCCCTGCCAGTCGATTTGCAGAAGCTCACGGAACTCGAGGATCTCTGGGTTAACGACAACAAAGTGGAGTCGTTCGCGAACGTTGACGTGCTTATCCCCCTCGCGAACCTCCGCACGCTCTACCTTGAGCGGAATCCTTTGGCTGCGGATTTTGAATATCGCAAGAAACTCGAAGAGCTATTGCCCGCTCTGGAGCAGATTGACGCGGTTCCAACCACGCGAGCGCGTCGGCGGTAGATTTTTGTTGTTGTCGCTGTCTTGCCCACTTGGTGGGGCCTTCCGGGTCGAATGAACGTGCTTGGCCGTGATCTTCACCTGTTTTGTCGTAGTCTTTTGCGTTCGATCCCCTCGCGCTCGCTCCCACTCGAGTCTGCGTCGTCCTCACCACTGGCATCTTCTTCGTCGTCCTCATCATCATCGTCTTCGTCCTCCTCCTCTGTGGATTCGCGATTGGGGTCCCCGTTCTCCACGTAGATCTTAGGCGGTGGCGGGTGGAGACTGCAGCTGATGGTCATGCACACGACGCAGAGCTGCCCGACATACAAGAGCCACGAGCCACAATGCAAACAGCGCTCGCCCCGGATCCCGGCCCTGTAGAGCGGCACAAGCAGCATCGTAAGCACCGCTCCGAGGGTCCCAAACGTCGGGGCGATCCACCACGTCGGCCGCGACTGAGGCGTCGGGATGGACCGGAGCCGAAGGACCTCGTTGAAGTCCTCGGGGGGACTCGTGGTCTCGGTGATCGCGACCGTGCAGTTGACGACCGAGCGCCAGTACTTGGTGCCGAAACTACTCGTACGCTCGACGAGCCAGAGCGTGAGACTGTAGCCCGCGAGGTAGGTCGACGGCGTCCGCGAGGGCATGTCGCACTGTATGATCCCATCGTCCGCGAGCGTGTCCCGGCGGGCGAAGCGAAAAGTCCGCTGGCCCTTGCTCACGCTCAGCCGCTGGAGGTTATTGAGCGGGCACGAGAGGTTCCAGGTCTCATCGGCCCCCGTGAGCCGGGGCACGGGGCGGGTGCAGCATTGGAGGCAGTACTGCTGGAGCCGCTGCGCGGGATCGAGGAACTGCTGGGCGAACGCGTATGCCTTTGGGAAGCCCGCCGTGACGTTGAGGTCCTCACAGCCATTTAGAGCGAAGCCCGCGTAGCACTGCTCGAGGAGCCGCTCGGCGGTCGTGGGCTTGTCTGCCTGCTGGATCGCCCCGAAGATCCCGTACGTCCGCTGCAGTGGGGAACAGCGGCATTGTCGCCATCAGCCCACGACAAGTGACCACATTGATCGTGAGGAGGCGACCGAACACGCCCCGCAACGCACCTCGATATCGACGGCCGCGGCAACGACCCCAAGGATCAACACGGCGACAACGGTGACGTGGCCCCAGCACATTGCTGCCTTCTGCTCACCCCAGCAAGCGCACTCGCACGCCATCGAATAGCCCGAGCACCGCTTCCATGCTCGTTATAGATCGCCCACGCGACCATTTATAGTTGGAATCAGCAGTGGTTTGGCATCGCCAACATGAGACAACTTTTTGTTTTTTCATTAATGCCCGATATTATTGTATTGTATATTGTGCCGATATGACATCGGCGCCACTACTGGACAGACTACGTGGGTGGGCGAGAGGAAGGCACACGAGGGTCTTGGGATTGGGAGAGCTCACGAGAAATGGCAGAGATTGGGGATGGGGATGATCAAAGAGACGGCACAAACGAACGACCCCACGCACCCGCCGCCAAAGGCAGTTGCGGTTCAGCGCAGGTTCGTCCCAAAACGTCGAGACAGAGCGATACTGGCAACGCACGATGGTGGTGGGGCGCGGCAGCAGGGACCAATCAGGCGGAGAGGCTCACGCCCGACATCTTGCCTGTGAAGCGCCGCTGGAGAGCAGCGTGGCTGACCCCATTGCGTGTGCGGTTGCCGCCGCGGACATTGATCGAGTTGTTCTCGATCACCCCCGAGCCGTTCGACAAGAGCGCCTCCATGATCTCCTTGCAGGACGTCGAAAGCTCGTCCTTGTTCTTGAGCGTGCGGTACATCTCGAGGCACTGGCTACGAGATGGCTTGGAGGCATATGCGGAATCTGCAAAACAGACATTAGACCCTTGGCTCCCGATGGGCGGATCCATTCGATATCATGGGACGCACCATCGTAGACCGAGCTCATGGCGATAGAACGACGGTGGTTGCTGAGTCGATTCTTCTTGGGGAGCTTAGAGACTTGCGCTGGAGATAGAAGATTTCGAACTGATCTCGCCCTTGGTCCCCAAAAGCGAAGCGGTCCAAAGTGGCTTGGGAGTGC
>JAADYI010000634.1:0-14385 GCA_023338185.1 Lagenidium sp. CBS 127285
ACGACAGCGACAGCGACAACGACCGCGACCGCGACTGTGCGTGGTACGGACGGCAACTCTCGAAACCGCGCGTGCGGTGCCTGCCGAGTTCATACAGTCGTCCCCCGTCACCACACGCACACAGTTGACGCCCCCGCCAGCGACGTCGACGACGTACTGTAGATGGCCATGGACGTGGACAAGCAGCACCGCCCGTCGTCGTCGGGTCCCGACCGCGGCCCCAGTGACGGCAAACACCGTCGACCCCACAGCCCCCGGCAACACGCGCCACCGCCACCCACCGTCGAAGCGGCCTCGCCGACCACCGACGCCACCATCGACGACCTCACGGCGACGGACGCCCAGAAGCGCCCGTCGCGGCGCTCGAGCTCGACGGACGAGAGCAGCGTCGGCGAGTCGTCCCCGCGGTCCGTGCGCGTGAGCCCCGAGCCCGAGACGACGCCCCCTGCGCCCACTGGCACAGCCCCCGCCACCGCCGACGACGACGACGACGTCCTCCCAGAGGTCGCGAGCGAGCACCGCAAGTACGAGCTCAGCGAGCTCTTTGTGAACCCCAATCTCTCGCGCAAGCCCTCGGCGGTCGTGCTCCGCAAGGACCCATTCTGCATCCCCCGGGCCACGGACAACGTCCCCGGGTACCGCCCGCGGTTCAACCCCCTCAACATCCTCGTCTCGGAGGAGGGGCTCCTCCCGCCGAGCCTCGCGATTGACTTCTCCGAGGGCATCCCCGGGGTCCCCAAGCCCAGCGCAGGTGCAGTGGACGCCGACGGCCACAAGCAGCCCCGACGGGCGATGGCCCCCGCCGCGTCGACCCCCCGGGCGCCCACGACGACGTCGAGCTTCCTCGCCCGCAAGATGCCCCCGCCCCAGACGTTTGGCGACAAGATCAGCACCATGGGGATGCTCATGGGCACGCTCCCCCGCCAGGCCCCGTCGAGCCCCCGGACGGCGCGCTCCCCGACGACCGACGCGCCGTTCGCCGACTCGCTCCTCGAGCTCGTGGCCACCCACGACCCACCGCCGCTCGAGACCCCGCGGCCCCCGCAGCCCCCGCTCTCGTACCAGCCGACAGCCCCGGATCTCTTTAGCGAGTCGGACGCGACCATGCAGCGTGCCATGTCCAACATCAGCATCAGCGCCGACGCCCCGTACCGGGCCAGCCCCGTCCTCGCCCCGACCCTGACCCCGCCGCCGCCGGTGCTGGATCAGCTCATGAACTACCTCCCCAGCCGGCAGTTTGCCGAGAAGCGCCCGCCGGCGGCGATGATCCCGCCCCAGTCCATCGCCCCCGCGGCGGCCACGAGCGGCGGCCTCCCCGCGTACGGGGGCGCTTCTTACGGCACGTCCCCGTACGGTGACTTGGCGTACGCTCCCGCCCCCGTGCCCCCGGCCCCCGTCCTCCCGCCGTATGAGGCGCCGCTGCTGGGGGCGCCGGCTTACCTCCCCCCGCAACATCCCCATGACCAAGCGTACGACCACCACCAGCACCAGCACCAGTACCATGGGCCGCAGCAGCCACAAGAACAACCGCCAGCGCCGTCGCAGCAGGCGCCGGCTAAGAAGCCCCGGTCCAAGAACGTCTTCCGTCCGTGCACGATGCCCGGCTGCACCAAGGGCGCGCGGGGCAAGTCGGGGCTCTGCCAAAAGCACGGCGGGGGCAAGCGCTGCGCCTACCCCAATTGCCCGAAAGGGGCCCAGGGGAGCAGCAACATGTGTCTGTTCCACGGCGGCGGCTACCGCTGCACGGTCGAGGGCTGCACGACCGGCGCCCGGGGCACCTCGGGGCTCTGCGCGAAACACGGCGGCTACAAGCGCGCGCGCGACCCGGAGGAGGATGGGGCGGCGCACGAGGGCCACGGGGGCCCGGCCTCGAAGGAGCCCCGGCTCGAGGGGCCGGGTGCGGTCATGGTCGGCAACGACGGGTGACACCACCCACGCCCCGACGCCATTTCCCCACGCGATCGATCGCCCTGATGCCCTCTGGTGCTGGGCCGTTCGTCGTCGATCCCGCCCCGCGAATGATGGTGAGACCGAGTCGCACACACACACGCGCACACGCATTTTGTTGCGTGCGACGCGTTGGGGCTCCCGCGCCCCCGATCGGGCTCATTTCCTGGGGCGTTGACGCGCGCCCAAAGACGCGTCGCTGTCGTCCAATGTCCACCGAGCGTCGTCACCCCTTGAGGCAATGCTGCTGGCTGTGTGTTTTTTTTTTGTAATACTCGTTTGAGCGTGCTCTCGATGCGAATACATTGCGTTGTTGGGGGTTCCCGTGGTCGACGGCTTCTCGTTGTCACTCGCTCGACTGGCGGAAGCGGTCGGTGGCCCGGACCAGCTCCCTGGCGATCCCCGGCTCCATGGCCGAGTGCCCGGCGGTCTGGACGACACGGAGCTCGGCCTCGGGGAAGGCCTTGTGGAACTCCCAGGCCGTCGTCATGGGGCAGACCACGTCGTATCTACGCCAGCAGCAGCAGGAGGAGCCACGCGTCAGTGTCCCATCAAGCGACGACGGGAGAGTCGGTCGGGTCAGCTCACCGGCCCTGGACGATGACCGTCGGGATGTGCCGGATCTTGTACGTGTGGTCCAGGAGGAAGCTGTCGGTGGGGAAGAAGCCCGCGTTGATGAAGTAGTGGTTCTCGATGCGCGCAAACGCCTCGGCGAACTTGGCCTCGCTCATCGACTTGCTCTCCGCGTCGGCCTGTCGACCATGGGATGGGATGAATGCGTCGACCAAGACGGCGCGCGCGTGCCAGAGCGACAAGAGTCCGACCGCAAACTTCGTACCGGCGGGATGAGGTTGCTGGTCGTGCGCTCCCACGTGGTCCACGCCAGCGCCGCCGGGAGGCGCACGGCGGGGTCGGGGCTCGTCAGGCGCTTGTGGTAGGCCCGGATAAAGTCCCCGCGCTCAGCCTCGGGGATGGCATCGCGGTACGCCTCCCAGCGATCCGGGTACAGGAAGCTCGCCCCCGACTGGTAGTAGAACGCGAGCTCCTTCTTGCGGAGGTGGAAGATGCCCCGGAGGACGAGCTCGGTCACCCGCGTCGGGTGGGTGATGGCGTACGTCGTCGACTGCGACATCCACCGCGTGCACATAGCGTGTGACGGGGCCGTCAGCCACAACCACGACCCCCACGACCCCCGCAGCGCAGCATCGTACCAGCGTGCTCCCCCACGAGCCCCCAAAGACCTGCCACTTGTCGACGCCGAGGTGCCGGCGGAGGCGCTCCATGTCCTCGACGAGATGCCACGTCCTACGCCCACAGTCGCCCGTCATCACCCCGCTTGTATCCTCCATCGCCCACCACCTAGAGCCGCCACCGACGTGTTCTCCTCGAGGCAGGCATGCGGGACGCTGCGCCCGCAGCCGCGCTGGTCAAAGAGGATGATCCGGTACGCCCGCGGGTCGTGGAAGCGGCGCATCGACTCGCTGCAGCCGCCCCCGGGGCCGCCGTGCACCATCACGACGGGCTTGCCGTGGGGGTTGCCGCACTCCTCGTAGTAGATGGTATGCGTGTCCGAGACCCGGAGCATGCCCTTATTGAAGGGCTGGATGGGCGGGTACAAGAAGTCCTCGGCCTTCTGCAGGGACACGGGCGTGCTCGAGGCGGCATCGGCAGCGGCAGCGGCGCACTCGGTCGGCGCCGGGGTCGCCGTCGTCGAGTAGGCCGCCGCGGTCGCAAGCCCCACGGCCGTCGCCATCGCGGCCATCGTCGTGGGCACCTGGTGCTGCTGCTGCTGCGGGCGCCGATGCTGCGTCCCCGGCACCGACGAGACCCCGCGCAGCTGCCCGAACTGGGCCGCCGAGGCCCGCAGCGCCGTCGGCCGCGTGAGTCGTCGAACGAGGGCGAGCATCGTCGAGGTTCGATCAGTTTGTCCGCCAAATGCGACCCACAAAAGGATCGTGTTGGGTGGTGGTTATCGCAATTCACGAAACCATTTTCTATTTCTAAATGTACCATCATCAACAGCGAGCACTACATCAGTCCAGCCGTCACTTCCTCTTCCGGCTCAACTTCTCGTTCCGGAGCTCCTCCCGATAGTCCTCGTACTCGCCGATCCGCTTGCTGCGCGCGCACGACCCCATGAGCACCCCGACCGACTGCACGTTCCTATGCATGGCTGCCACGATGCGACCCACGTACCTCCGCTCCTCCTCGTGCTGGATCTCCTCGTACGACGCCTCCATGTTGTACGAGTCGGTCGAGTCGATCGACAGCCTCCGCTTGCGGCCCTTCCGCAGCATCGCGGTGATCGCCCCCGGCGCGTACTCGTCGCCGTCGCTCACGACAAAACTGTCGTCGCTTTCCTCATCAAAGTACGGATCGCGGCGTGGTTTTCGTCGCGGGGGCTCCCGGTCTCGCGTCGCCGACCGCGGGCGTGCCGATGCCGCCGTCGCGTGCTTCCGCTTGAGCTCGTTCAGGGCCTTCTCGATCATCCGCTGGTGCCCTGCCTTCGGGACCATCGACTCCAAGTCGCGCGACTTGATCTCGTTCAGCAGCTTGATCGAGTCGAAACCATTATCGAAGAACGCCTGGGCGTACGCGCTCATGTCGACATCCAGGCCCTGCAGCCACTGGAGCACCTCGCGCTGGCCCTGCGAGTATGTCACCTCCTTTCGCTTCTTGGACCCGGTCGACTTGCCGGCGCCCGCGCCGCCCTTCTTCGACGCGGCAGCCGAATCGGCACCGACGCCCAAGACCCGCGGATACATCCGATCCAACATCTCCTTGCGGGCGTTGACTGATGCCGGCGGGGCCGCCTTTGGGGCTTTTCGAGAGGCCCCGTTCGCGGCGGATCCACCGCGTGCCCCTATCGCGCGATTGGGCGTCGGGAGCTCCCTCCCGTTGCTCCCTATACTGTGCTCGCGCGCTCGCAGGAGCTTTTCCCGACGGCGGAGATAGTTGGCCTCATGAGGATCCCTGCAGTGCACGTGATCGTGGTGAGTGGGGACGCCCACCGCGGGCCAACATCATCAACGAGCGATGACGCACATGGACGCCGGCGGGGCTGTTGCCGGGCGCGCCTGCGCGTGCGGGGGCTGCATCGGCCGGCGAGCAGGTGGTGTTGTCGCTGTCTGCCGCCCCACGCTGCTGCTGGTGGACATGGTCGTCGAGAGCGGTCGCCGAGGCGCCGAGAGCCGCGAGAGGGAGCTCTTGGTCGGCGCCGCTGAGATGGTCGTGCCCCGCCGCTTGGTGATCGGGCGACTGAGCACCTGCACGGTGCGGGCCTTGCGCTCGGCCTTGGCCGTGGCGTAGTTCTCCTGGAGCTTTTTTCGAGCGCTTTCGAGTCGCTCCATTTCGGCTGCGTCGCCCAATCATGTCAGCTGTTCAACACAAGAAGAGACTGACCACGGGCATGCGTGCGGTCGTACCCGAGCGTCGATCGGACCTGTCGTCCTCGACGCCGACCTGCTGCTTCCACTTCTTCATGAGCGAGGCGCTGTAGCCCTTGACGACCTCGTCGTCGTGCTTGCCGACCTTCTTGACCAGCTTGCCGACGCCGGTCGACTTGAGGAGCTCGACGTCGACGCGGATGGTGCTGAGCTTGGAGAGGACTCGGCGGAGCTCGGGCGCGATCCCCGCGTCCTGCTGCCAGCCGTCACGGCGCACGAGGTCCCCGATCGCCGCCACCGCCGCCTGGACCTCCGCCGTCGCCGTCGTCATCGTCGTCACCGTCGTCGTCGTCGTCGTCCGTCCGTGCGGGGGCCGTTGGGAGGAGGAGTTTAGACCATGGATAGATAGATAGATGGGGGGATGTTTCAAACCGAAAAACAACAGCCCAAACTCAAAACCCAGACAATTCTAGACCACCCAAGGACCCACCACCCAACTCGTCATCACCCACAAGGTATACGGTTTAACGCATACAGTCGTACGTACCCTATGTGTATACCCGCGTAACCCAGTAACCCATTGGGTCAAGATCACCAACAAAGCGAATGGCCGCCACGCGAATGCTGCTGCTCACTGCCGCCGCTGCCGCCGTCCCGCGCCATGGGCGATCCGCCAGCAGACGATGTGCCGCGCGCGGCATCTCCTACATCCTCGGCATCGAGACCAGGTACTTTCCCGCGGGTGGCGCGTCGCCGACGGTGCCGGGACTGTGACGTCGATCATGCGCGCAGTTGCGATGACACGGCCGCGGCGATCCTCGATGCCAATGGCGCGGTCCTCAGCAGCGTCGTCTCGTCGCAGTGGGAACTCAATGCCCAGTGGAAAGGTCCGTCCGTTGCCGCGTCCCCACCACACGCCGCCCCCCAACGCGCGCCGCTCGTTCCGCAGGCATCGTCCCCGCCCTCGCCGCCCGCGCCCACGCCGAGAACCTCCCGCACGTTATCGACACGGTCCTCCGCGAAAGGTAGGGACGGAACGTTCCCGCTGCTGTGGTGTGAAGCTGATGACGATGACGCTGCCCTCGCCCCCAGCGGCCTCGCGTCCCCACGGGAGCTCACGGCCGTGGCCGTCACCTCCGGGCCTGGGCTCTCTCCGTGTCTCGGCGTCGGGCTCACGGCCGCGCAGGAGCTCGCGCGGACCCACGATCTCGACTTTTTGCAGATCAACCACCTCGAGGTACGCAGGTGGTGAACGGCTCATCGAGACGCCAGCGTCCAACGCACCCACCCACCCACTCGCTGCACGCAGGCCCATGTCCTCGTGGCGCGACTCCCGCAGGTTCGTGTAGCTCGAGCGACGCGCCGTCCGTGGGGATCGATTAAATGCCGTGCTGACCCGCGCATGTCTCCCTCTCATGCACAGCTCGGCATCGCCCGCCCCGAGTTTCCATTCCTCGTGCTGCTCGTGTCCGGCGGCCACTGCTGCCTCGTGCTGGCGCGGGGCATTGGCGACTACGAGCTCCTCGGCAACACCCTCGATGACTCGGTCGGTGAGGCCTTTGACAAGGTCGCGCGGATGCTCGATCTCACGAGTGAGGACGGCGGTGGCGGCGCGCACGGGGGGCGGCTCTTGGAGACGCTGGCCGCCGAGGGCAACGACCGCGCGTTCCCGTTCACCGAGCCCATGAAGCACCGGCCGGTGCGTCTGTCGTTGTCTATGGTTTGATCGATCGGTGGTCGATTGCTGACGCTCTGGCTGGCGGTGGCGGTGACGTCGGTGGGCGTCCATCAGGATTGCGATTTCTCGTACTCGGGACTCAAGAGCGCGATGCTCCGCGAGGTTCAGCAGCTCGGGGGGGCGCTGGACCGCGCGACAAGGGCCGATCTCAGTGCCTCGTTCCAGGTCCGTCACGCGTCACCACCCCCTTTTCGGTCTCGTTTGCTGACGGCGTGTGTGTGGTAGCGTCGGGCCGTCGATCAACTGGTCACAAGGACCCGCCGGGCCTGCACCTGGGGACGCGAGCGTCTCGGAGTCGGCGCCGCGCTGACGTCGCTGGTAGGAGCAGACGGCGTCTCGTGCGGGGCTGTCGCGCGGGTGCTCACGTGCGACGTCGCAGGTGGTCTGTGGGGGCGTGGCCTCGAACCAGTACCTCCGCCGGCGCATCCAGGACGCCGGGGCCGACGAGGGCCTGCGTGTGATCTTCCCCCCCGCCGGCTACTGCACGGACAATGGCGTCATGGTCGCGTGGGCGGGCCTCGAGCGCCACCGCCGGGGCCAGCGGAGCGACCCGACGACGGCCACGTACCGCCCGCGGTGGCCCCTCGAGGCCCTCGACCCCCTCGGGTCTCAATGATGATGATGAGGAGGATGGATCAACTGCTGAATCTGCCGTCGGGTGTGTTGGATACCGTCGAGCGCGCGACGGATGCGAGCCATGTCCCGGGTCTCGTCGGCAGCGGCCGTTGCTGGCGCCTCTGCTGGGACGCGAGGTCTCGTCGTTGGCGTCGTTCTCGTTCTCGTTCTCGTCGTCGTCGTTGAAGGTGATGATGATGATGATGGTGGTGATGGTGGTGGGCGTGGGCGGGCGTCGTCGTCCTCGCCGCCGCTCACAAACGCGTGAAACTCGTTGTAGTCGATGGCCCCGTCCTGGTTGGCGTCGAAGCGGAGCGCGAGGACCTGGACCTCGGCGTCCGTCACGCGGAAGCCCATGTCCTCGAGCGCGAGCTGGAAGTCCCGCGGCGAGAGCGCCCCGCGGCCCGTGCGATCGTACTTGAAGAAGAGCATCCGGACCTCGCGCGGGCTCAGGCAGGTCTTGCGCTGGTGCCAGCGCCGGAGGAACTGGCGGCGGTTGAAGACGCCCCAGAGCAGCTCCCCGTAGTCGATGGCCCCGCTGTCGTTGGGGTCAAAGTGCCGGAACAACGTCGCGGCCTGCGCCGGCGACAGGGCCACGCCCTGCTCCGCCAGCAAGCGCAAGAACTCGCCGTGGTCCAGGGCCCCGCTCCGATCGACGTTGTGCGCCCGAAACCGCGCGACGCTCGCGACCCCGTGGCGATCGAGGAACCGCTGGAGCTTGGCCATGGCCGCGGCGAAGGCGTGCCGCTCCTCCACGGCCCCCGCCTCCTGCAGCGTGTGCCGGCGGCCGTGGAGGTCGTAGACCCACGGGGCGGGCGGCCGATCGTCGTCGTCCGCACTCCCACCGCCGCCGCCGCCGTCGCGCTGAGAGGGGGCGCGGCTCCGCAGGGTCAATTCGCCCTGCGACAGGGGCCCGGGGCCGATGACGGCCCCTCGCTGCCACCGCTCGCTCCCGCCGAGGACGATGCGCATGGAGCGCGTGAGCTTCTCCTGCTCCCGGGTGGTGGCGATGCGCGTCTGCTTGAGCCGCGCGTCCATCCGATCGAGGATGTCGTGGTACTCGAGGGCATCGGCGATGCTCTGCTTGACCGCGCGCGTGTCGCGCCGGCGTCGCTCGTGGGCGAGCAGCTTGCGCTGGCTCTGCTCGAGGACCTGCTGCCGACGCAGCGCGGCGATGGCCTGCGCCCGGCGCTGCTGCGCTTTGGCGGCCTCGACGTCCCGCTGCGAGCGCTGGACCTCGAGGGCAAAGTGGCGGCGCTCTTCGGTCCAGGCATTGGCCGAGACGATCAAGGGTCGGGGGCCTTGGCGTCGGGCGGCCGCGGGCTCGAATCGATATGGCGACGACGGCAGTGTCGCTGTCGCTGTCGCGTTCGGCGGTGGCGGTGGTGCTGCTGCTGCTGATGGCCGACGGGCGCCTTGACCAGCACCACCAGCACCACCACGGCTCTCGTGGCGGCGGCTGCTGCTGCTGGACGCGGCCCGCGCTCGCGTCGGCGGGGACGAGGACTCCCCGGGGTCTTGCTCGTCGAGCGGACTCGGCGCGGGGGCTTCGTCTCCGGCGTCCGAGCCAAAGTCGGGGGGCGACGGGCTGTAGGGCGGCGGGGGCAGCGCGCTATCGTCGTCGTCGTCGTCGTCGTCGTCGTCGTCAGCCGCCGGCACCGCCTTGGGGACGTGTTCGATCTCGCCTCGGAGCGCGAGCGCGTCCGGCGGGAGGAACTCGAGTCGCGCGAGCAGCCACCGCGTGAGATCCGCGCGCGTCGGGGGGCGCTGGCTCCCGGGGCCGCCGTCGAGCCACTGGCGGATGGCCGAGTCCGCGGCAAGGGCGTCGTCGTCGGCTCCTCCCACGAGCTCGGGGGGCGAGTCGTCGGTGGCGCGCTCGAGGGCCCGGGCGATGTGGGCCTTGGTGAGGACCCGGGTGACCCGGAGCGCCGTCCACGGGGGCGTGAGGAGCTCGAGGGCGAAGACGAGCGCGTAGGTCGGCGCCGTCGTCTGCTCGGTCACGAGGACATTGACCCGGACCGGGGGCCCCCGCGGGGGGGACCCGCGCACGGGCAGCGTGGCGGCCTCTCGGCGCCACTGGAACATGGGCGGCGGGGCACGGCCGACACGGCAAAGTGCCGCGTGCCGCGCGTCGGCAGTCGATCTCGGGTCATGAGATGAGGCGACGGCCCGAAATGGCTACGGTCAGTGGCTCTATTTTTTGCTCCTTGGGTGTGGGCGTGGCCACTATGGGCACTCGGGCGGGGGACGAGGTCCGTTGCATCATGGCACACGCACACCACATCGAGTGGGGACGACGCGAGATGGCGATCGCACGCGCGGTGGTGACGGTCGCGGCGGTCGTGGCGGTCGTCGTGACGGTCGTGGCGACGACCGAGTCGCCGCCGCCGCCGCCGACGCCGATGACGACGCGTCCTGTTCTCCTGCTCCCGGGGTTTGCGTCGTCGCAGCTGCACGCGTGGAAGCCCCACCGCTGCGGCCACGCCATCCAGAAGAACCTCTACCGCGACGTCAACGTCGGCGACCGTGCGTCCGTCGGGGCCCTAGCCGAACTGGATGCACACGCGGCACCACTAAACCGTCGTCGTCCACCCTGCAGGGCTCTGGATCGACACGGCCCGGATCCTCGCGCAGGGCGAGTGCTGGCTCGACTGCATGCGCCTGCACGCGCACAACCAGAGCGACGTCGACTGCAAGCTCCGCGCCGGGGACGGCCCCGCGGCCATCGGCGAGCTCGATCCGGGGCTCCTCACGGGCCCGCTCTCGACCATCTGGCGGCGGCTCCTCCAGGAGCTCGTCGCGCACTTGGGCCTCGGCCCCCACGAGCTCCTCGTCGCGCCGTACGACTGGCGGCTCCCGCCCGCGCGCCTCCAGGCTCGGGACAAGTTCTTCCTCGCCCTCAAGCGAAAGAGTACGTTCTGTGGGCGATGCTCTCGGTCTCGGTCTCGGTTCAATTTCTTTCGTCTTTGTCGATGTCACGCCGCTGCCGCTCCAGTCGAGGACGCCGTGGCCCTGCATGACGGCGGCGGGGGCATCGTCGTCATCGCCCACTCGATGGGCAACAACATCTTCCGGTACTTCCTCGCGTGGCTCCGGCACGAGGTCGGGCGGAACCACTGGCAGGCGTGGATCGACCGCCACGTGACCGCCTACTTTGCCATCGGCGCCCCGCTCCTGGGGAGCTCCGAGGCCCTCGAGCTCGTGACCTCGGGCCTCACGCAGGGGCTGCCCCTCGCGCAGGGGGACGTGCGCCGGCTCGTCGGGACCTTTGGTGCGTGTGTGCTGAGGCCCCGGGACACTGCGCGGGGAGGGCAGAGATCACCCACAGCGCGCTTGTTCCTAGGCTCGATCGTCGGCTTCCTGCCGATCCCCTCGACCCCCCCGACGTCCCACGACGCGGACGTGCTCGTGTCCGTGCGCCACGAGGGCCGCGAGCGCAATTACACGAGCGTCGACATCGCCTCGGGGGCCTTCTTCCGGGAGATGGCGGAGCACGACCCCGTCTTCCGGGACCTCGACGTCGTCCGCCAGCGGTGCTGTTTTGTGTGCGTTCGCGCGTGTCCGGCACCAGCGCTGATCGAACGGAACGGTGTGTGGGTGCCCCACCCTGCAGGTTCTACGTCGAGGACGACGTCCTCGAGGCCTTCACCCCGTGGGGGCGGCCCCCGATCGCCTCCGTCTACGCCGTCTACGGCGTCAACCTCGCGGTCGGTGGTGGTGGGCAGAAAGAACGAGGAGGAGGAGGCGTCTGGCTGACTGGTGTGCGTGCCACGGCGCAGACCAAGTACAACTACCAGTACCAGCACGCGGACCGCGCGGCCCCGGGGCACTGGTACCAGATCAAGCTCGAGAACGAGGCCGGGCACCGCCAGGTGTGCCACAAGACGGGCGACGCGACGGTGCCTTACCACTCGTTGTCGTGGGCGCACACGTGGCTGGCCCCCAATGGCGCGCTCGTGGACATCACCCGGGCCCCGCAGTCGGTCTACTTCACCCGCGGGGACATTCGGCGCCTCAAGGCCATCCGCCAGGGGGACCGTCACCACGCCGACTACCTCCACGCGTCCAAGCAGCGCCAGTGCGCCGCCGCCAGCGCCACGACCAGCGCCACCAGCGCGCCGACGTCCTTTTTCGAGACGCTCTTCCGACCCGCGGCCACCCCCCACATCACGTTCTTCGAGACGACGACCACCACCACGACGGGGCCCCGGCGGCAACACACGGGCGTCTGGGAGATCGACGGCGCCGGGCACCGCGAGATCCTCGGGAACGCGGCGTTCCTCCGGGAGCTCCGGGCCGAGCTCCGCCACATCTTTGACGGCCACGCGCCCGCCGCGGACCGAACGAGCCGCCCCCCGGCCACGGACGGCGACTGCTACTGGAACTACCGCCAGGCCAAGTGCGAGTTTGCCGAGTTTTGCGAGTACCGCTATGTCTTTGGGGACGTGACCCTCGACCAGTCGTGCCGCCTCCGACGGGGCCCCGGGCAGGACGTCCCCACGACGTTCGTGGCGGCAGCGGCGGTCGCTGCGGAGACCCAGAAGCTCGACGTCCCTCTCGAGGTCGCGGGCCCGTGGCCGATGACCACCACGTACCCGCGGGGGCTCCCCGGGCACTGCGCGATCCCCTGCGTCTACTGCCCTACATAGAGAACCAAGCCATTCACCATCCGCGCATACGCAGGCGACACACAATAGACAATCAACCCGCTCGCACGCTCACATGGATCGTTTTTCGTGTCGTTTGTGTTTATCCAAGGGGGGCGGGGGGGGCATTGCGCGCGCTCACTGCAGGAGCGCGTCGGCGTGAAAGTTGACGTGGTCCTCGATGAACGTCGCGATGAAGTAGTAGCTGTGGTCGTAGCCCTCGTGGCGGCGGAGGGTGAGTTTCTGGTGGACGCTCTGGCACGCGGCCTCGAAGGCCTCGACGAGGAGCTGCTTGTCGTGGAGGAACTGGTCGTCCTGGCCCTGGTCGACGAGGATCTCCCGGGGCAGGGGCCCGTGGGCGCGGACGAGGTGCGTCGCGTCGTACGCCTTCCACGCCTCCTGGTCCCCACCGAGGTAGCCCGTGAACGCCTTGATCCCCCACGGGCACTGGCTCGGGTGGGCGATCGGGGCCAGGGCCGAGACCGAGCGGAAGCGCTCGGGGTTCCGAAGCCCGAGGACGAGGGCCCCGTGGCCGCCCATCGAGTGGCCCGTGATCCCCAGGCGGTCGTCGCGGATCGGGAGGTGCGCGCTCAGGAGCGTCGGGAGCTCGGTCGCCACATACGAGTACATGCGGTAGTGCTCGGCCCACGGGGACTCGGTGGCGTCAACGTAAAAGCCCGCGCCGGAGCCAAAGTCGTAGCTGTCGTCCTCGCCGGGGAGACCGAGGCCCCGTGGGCTCGTGTCGACGGCCACGAGCGCGATGCCCCGCGCCGCCGCCGCGCGCATGGCGTTCGGGGCCTTCATGAACACGCGCTCGTCGTCGCACGTGAGCCCCGCGAGGAACACGAGCGCCGGCACGCGCTGGTTCTCGCTGGCCCCCGCGGGGAGGAACACGTGGAGCTTCATCGTGCTCTGCGTCGACGCGCTCTCGTGGGCAAACTGCCGGAGGCTCCCGCCGAAGACCGTCGTGGCCTTGAGCTGCTGCATTTGTTTGTCTCTCTCGATGCGTTGGGCAGAATGATGACAACCAAACTGATCATTCTTTTTAGTGACAGGATACGGGGGCACTCTTTTGAAACCGTTGATACGATTTCGGCTCAGCCATTGTAGCGCTCGACGAGATGCGCCGGGGGCCGCTCGTCCCAGATCGTCGGGTGCGCGGCCACGTACGCGGCGAGGGGCGTGCGGCGGTCGGCAAGGAACGTGGTCCGGACAAAGTCTTCGTACACGGCGTCCCCGAGCTTGCGGACGGAGAGGAGGCAGTGGCGGAGATAGACCTACACCAGCGAGAGTCGAGGCATCGAGTTGAGTTCCCACAAAAGCAAAACGCATGCCCAGCCAAAACCCCACGCACACGACACGGGAGGATCCCGCTGTCGGGGGCCCAGCCCCAGATTGTCTCGAGCCCGTGGCGCTTGTAGAGCGCGTCGAAGGCCTCCTGACCGCTGTGTCGGCATTGCAACCACTCATTCACCCGCCAACTCCAATGAACGACTACTCCCACGAACCGATGCGCGATGTACTCGTCGTCCGTCCAGCGCGTGCACATGAGCCCCTGGTGGCGGTTATCGTCACCATGAACGAACGGTATACAGTCGTCTGGAGACACGCGGCATCACCAACAGACCTGGCCGCCGAGGGAGCCGTCGAGCTCGTAAAAGTCGGCGCTGACGATCCGAAACTCCTCCTCGCGCTCGTAAAAACTCGGGAGCATCGCCTCGGGCAGGTCAAAGACGCTGATGAGGAATGCGCTGCCCGGCGAGGGCTCGACCGAGAGGCTGGCGATCTCCTGCGATGACGGCCAGACCGTTGGGATCATCAAGAAGCCACCTCGCTGTCCGCGACCGACGGGACCTTGGTGGCGAGGTTGGCGATGCCCCGCTCGAAAAACACTGAGGCCGGGTGGGCAAAGACCCGCCGGTAGTCGCGCATGTGGGCGAGGCGGAAGTTTTGGACGGCGTCGCCGAACGTCGATCGCGCCGATTTCTCTGCAATGGAGCGTGTGGCGTCAGCACCTTTCGTGGATCGTGTTCACGCTGACGGCGGGGGCACG
>JAADYI010000635.1:0-14367 GCA_023338185.1 Lagenidium sp. CBS 127285
AACTTGACCTTGTTTCCCGACACATCAACCGCCTTGTCCATGAACTCGATAACTGTCGTCGACCTCTGCTGCGTCCGGAAGAAGCTCATCATGATGCGATGGAACGTCTCCACCAACATCAGCGCCACGAAATGGTTCTCGAGGCTCGTCTTGGTTCGTAGTGTATCCAAAGACACGGTCCGAACGTCTGCGCCTCGCCAGCAGTAAACTTGCACGGCTCGCCATTGACATTGGTACACACTGCACCCGCGAGCTTGGCATCGCTTGCTGGTCGGTTTTGTGTACACTTTGACCATAACCTGGTATTGTTTTGGATGCTGGTCGGCTGGCGATCGTATCGATGGGGCTACCTTGCTCTTGTGGCCGCGACAGTGCCGACGACGGTAGCGCAGTCATCGCTTGCCCTCTCAGTTTCTCCCATAGCCAAGATCGTCAACCATAGCGAGTGGTTCGGTAGGGGGGATCGTAGATATGGCTATTTCAAAACGCCAACAGCATGTGCGATCGCAAAGGTACTTCAGAATGCTCAAGATCCTGTCATCATCACTGCCACGAGGAGAGAATACACACAGTCACCGCCAGCGCATTTCTCATGTTATGGGGGGCCGCGAATTACTTTCGACTTGATTTGCGAGTGTTGGTGCTCGATCTCGAACCTGTATGGCGGCGAGCGCTGGTGAAGACTGGGCTCTTATTCCCTGGCTGGGTCGTCGACGACGTCACATCGCTCTGCGGGACTGCAAACGCTTGGAGCCACTCAGCAGGCGGCTCCAATGGTTTGGGCGCCCAGAAGTTGGGAGGAGGGCGTTCCTCTAGTTCGCTAGAATGAGGACGAGTCGCCCCCGACCGACCTGCGCGCCGAGGATGACTGGGTTTGGGGACGGCCGACCCAAAACCAAACGCCATCATCCCCGCGCTCAAGTCTTCCTCCATCCGCTTCTCATGAGCTTCCAAGTGACGCTTGCATTGGGCAAGGAGCCCAACCGCACTGGGCTTGGTCTTTGCGAGATCTTGAATGGGTGTGATGCTGAAAGCGTCCAAATGGACAGAGCACAGAGTCAATATGTCCTCCAAAACATTAAGGTTTCCTGCTTCCGTTGCCACGAACAGAGCACGACATATCTCGTCGACAGAACTTCGAGGGGCCAGAAGCTTGACCGCCCCACTGTCGCGTTGTTCAACAGCACACACGAGAACTCCCTCGGGGACTCGGTCCTGGCAGACCGGGCTCTCAAGTAGAGTCCGAACAAGGTCGAGATCATGCTGGCGGACAGCGTCCTTCATGGCAAGTTGCATGCCACTGGCGAGCGCTCGATCGCCGGAGAAAAATGCGGCCATTGCGTCAACTACGTTTGACCTCGTTCTGAGCATCGCCGATTTGACGATGAATGCATTCAAGCAGAGTTGCTCTGGTTGATATGCCCGGCACAGCCACTGAAGTACTACCAGGCGATCATTTTGAATTGCGTCGTCGAGGACCATGTTCTTGTCGATAGAGACGTTGATATCGAGTAGGAACTGGAGAAGCACGACATCTTCCGTCGTAGTAGCTGCCGCTACAATTTCCGGAGACACAATCAGCGCACTTCGTGCACAAAGGAACTTGGTGAGCTCGGGATCGTCCAATTGGCGAAGTTGATGCATCTCAACAGCAGAGAGCACGTGATTGGGCTCCGAGAAGACGCCACGACACCAGTTCTGGTCGTCCATCCGATATTCCCCACCACTACGAATGACATGTCGGAGAAACTCGCGAGTGAAATGACCGGGAATTCGATGCATGCCATGTTCCCCACCGTACAAGCCATTTTCCTTTTCACTCAGCATCTTGAGGATGGCCTTGCCCGAAAAGGATTCCGCTCGGAAGGATCCGGCTTTGGTCTCATCGCGGAGCATGTCGAAAACACTCGGATCGCAGTGCTGGTGCACATTCAGGAGTATCAGTAACTCGAGGTTGCTGATGTGATGTCCTCGACAGGCGAACCGAACCGCTGATGTGAGCTCCTCGGGCGACAGACCACCGTAAATGACCAAGAACATCACCGCATGGGGGACAGGCGGCCCGGACATTGCCTGTTTGAGCAGGCTCAGGGTCTTGGACGTCGAGCCACGGGTCATCATGTCGAACAGCTCGAGGCGCACGGTGTCATCACACGTGGGGACCTCGGGGCCCCCATTGAGCAGCATCGCCGCCGTCTGGGGTTTTGGCTCGACGAGTGCCGGGAGGACCTCGCGGAGCGTCGGGACGATATTGGGCGTGTCCTCGCGCCACCTGATGAGGCAGTGGAATCCCCGGACGTCCCCGTCGTAGATCAGCTGCTTGACGATCTCATCCGTGAGCTTGAAGCCCCGGTGCTCATGGAGCCAGTCCACGACGTCCGTTCGCCGGGCCTGGATGGCCCCGTCAAAGGCCGCCTGCGTGCAGCCCTCGGCACGGCGCTCGTGGAGGAAGCGCACAATCCCCAGGTGCCCTTCGATCGCCGCGATGTCCATGATCGTCGGGGTGAAGTGCCCGAGCTGGAACTCGTGGCAGCACTCGAGTGCCTCCTGGTGCCCGCGACGGGCCGCGTCGCACAAGGCGGCATCCGACTCGTGCATCGACTCGGCGGATTCGGGTCGGTGGGTCGCGAGCCACCGGATGACCTCGGCGCGGCCGCTGCGGACGGCCATGGCCATCGTGTCCCCGCGGCAGATGATCGCGGGCTGAGACTGCGCGTGCAGCCACGCGAGGATCTCCAGGTTCCCCTCGCCCGCGGCGTCGTAGAGGGCATCGTCGAATGAGAACTCGGGGAGCCGGTGGTAACGGGCCGTTGGGGCATTGGCCCAGATGGCCCGGAGGAGCGGGAGGTCGCGCTTGACGATCGCATAGCGGGGAAAGTTCGTGACCGAGAAGTCAAAGCGCCGCGCGAGGTCCTCCCGGAGCTCGACGAGGTCCCGGCGGCGATCCTCGACAAAGCCCCCGACGACGGTCAGGAGCCCCGGGTCCGTGAGCACGCGCATCGCCACCGCGGCCGGGTCGTCACCACCAGTGGCCATCATCGCACCCTGTGTGTCGGTGTTGTCGGTCGGTCCGCGCAACGTGACCGTGGCATCCGCGAGCCGCTGGGGATCCTCCACATGGCGGAGGAGGAGCTCGACGAGCGGCCGGTCGGCGGTCTCGTGCGCGGCGGCGACGAGGTCCTCGTCGACGATCCCCAACTCGCGCTTCCGCGTGAGGAGGAGCTCGACGACCTGTCGTCGACCCGCGCGGGCGGCCTCGACGAGCGCCCGGGGGGTGATGATCGTGTGCTTCTTGTCCGCGCCTTGTCGATCGAGGAGCACGGCGAGGACCTCGGCGTGGCCGCGCCGGGCGACGGCCTCGACGATCGTTGTGGGGAGCGCCACCGACGCCGGGAGCTCATCGGCGTGATCGAGGAGCCACCGGACAATCTCGGCGTGGCCCCCGAGGGCCGCGGTCGCGAGCGTGTCCGGGAGAAACTGGCCGGGCGTCGCCGGCGCCACCGACGTTTCCGTGGCAGTCGTCGACGGCTCTGCCCCTCCATCACCCGCAACAGCAGCGGCACTGGCACTGGCACTGGCACTGGCGGTGGCGATGACCTGGCGGCGGAAGACGTGCACGAGGTCGAGGTTCCCGTAGCCGACGAGCTCGTGGAGGAGCCCCGCGAGGTACTCGTCGTGGGGGCGGTCGCGGGCGTGGTCGGCGGCGCTGACGAGCCGCCAGCGGCCCTGGGCCACCGCCGGGAGGTCCCGGAGCTGGGCGATCCGCCGCGCGAGGTCCCACGGGCTCGTGAGGTGGTACGCCGGCATGTTGTTCCGTTGCAATTCTATCGAGGGACAACGAGCTGTTCCTCTCATGTAAAGTTGGGTTCACCGAAGGGGGCCTCTATTCGGCAACTATTGGGTACAGTCCCCTCCCCCCAATTAGGGAGATCCAATGCGCATGTCACACAAACGAAATGACCGCGACGTTGGCGGGGCGAACGACGCGCGGGGCCCTCCTGGACGACTGGTCCTGGGACCTCCCGGCGATCGACGGGGATCTCGAGGCGCTGGAGGCCGTTGGGGGCCCTCCCGCCACCCCGGCGACAGCGACGCGCAAGGTCCGGGGCGAACTCGCGACCACCGAGGAGGAGAACGACGAAGACACCGAGCTCCTGTGGGCGGTGCTGGCGGCCGCGGAGCCCGCGCGCGTTGGTCTCGCGGCCGCGCGCACGCAACTCCAGACGACAACGGCCATGGCCCGCGTGGCCCAGTGGCACCTCTGCCGGTTTCGACGGCAAGTTGGTGATCGCGACGGCAGCGGGGCCGATGGTGCCAACGGTCAGGACGAGGAGGACCTCCGCGCGATGGCCGGCTCAGACTGGCAGGTACGTGTGCGTATGTGTGTGTGTGTGGGATCACAGGCACCACGAACGCGCGCGGTGGCTGATTTTCTCGACTCGATTGTGGGCTTTCAGGCCCGCGACGACCCACTGGCCGTCGCCCAGGCGCTCGCCAACGTCGACGAGATGAGCGCGCTGTTACAGCGCGCGTTGGCCGCCTGCGAAGACGATGTTGAGCCCTTCCAGCAGGCACTGGAGCAGCTCTTCGCTGCCTTCCTGGGGCAGCAACTGGTGATCCCCACGACGTGGATCAGACCAGCAGCGACCGCCCACGCAACCGGCCACGTACAAGGGCTGGTCGATGACTATGCCAACTGCATCATCGGCCTCTGCGACCCAGACACGGCGAACCAGCTCGCAACCCCGGAACTCTCGGAGGCGGAGAGGCACCAGGATGCCAAGGACATTCAGCGAGACGAGCTCGTTGTCAACGGCGAGCGGATCCTCGGTGCCGTGGGCTATGACGAGATCGTCGCGACCATCAGTGCCAAGATCGAGCAAATCCTCGAGCCATGGACAATAGCGACCGAGGAAGGCGTCGGGGCATCCCCACGCGACGAGATCGTGGCCCGTGTCGCCCAGCAAATCCTCCACGCTTGCAATCGGACCGAGTCCGGGGGCTGCTCCTATGAGGTCCTCAGTCGGTTCATCTCCGATCACGCGATGGATCGGGTCATCATCCGGCCAGACTCGGGCAAGGCCCCACCGCTCGAAGTGGTCATGGACCTTGGGGTCTACCACAGTGCCGTGCATTGTGGGTGGAGTTTCGGATTGCGGGTGCGGGTCTCGGCTGTGACCTGGTACAGCGTCTGCGATGCCTCCGATCCGACGTGTGCATACCACGAGATCCAAACAACGTACACGAATCGCCTCGCATTCCCCCTCGGACTCACGCCCTTCTCCTTGCGGTCGTCGATGCGTCGAGACGAGGGCATCGTCGCGATTCGCCTGGTGACATCAACGGACGAAGCACCAGTGGACAAAGGCCCAGAAGACATTGACTACGACTTGTTGATGTGAGAAAAGCGGCCAAGGGCATCACTCGCATTTGAAACTTTGTCAAAAAATCCCTCTATCCAATCTAGAGAACACAAACACCATCGCCATTCGGCGTGATCATCACAATACTCGAGAAACGGGTCCCAAGGGGATCGTCGTAGACGCTCGGGGTCGAGCCACGGGGATCCGAGACCGTGGTCACCGTGCGAGCGTCATCCTGGTCCTGACCAACACGCCGGCGCATATAGACCGTAATCACCACGACAGCAGCCACGCCGGCGAAGCCAAGCACGGATGTCAGGGCAACCACGCTGTTGCTTCCCTGGCCCGAAACATCACGCGCAACCTTCGACGATGCCTCACGGGCGGCCTGCTCTTCACGTTCGCGTTCCGAAAGGCCTGGAACTGGCACTACTGCCGGCTGTGCGTGGGGAGGGCGCGTGGGACTTGGCGATGGGGCCATTCCGGCGTCCTCAGTGTTCTGATCAGGGAGCTTCTCAACCTGGACTCCTGGAACACCACTCCCGCTGGAGCTGCCGTGGCGCTTCTGCTTCTTCACCTCGTCGAATGGGTTGGGAGGGACGATGTCCTCCTTGCCCGATCCCGAGCCACTCGCCGCAGCCGAGTGTGTGGGAACAGGAGTCGCAGTTGTCGGCACTGGTGTCGGCATCTCAGTGACATTCGTTGGCGTCGGAGTCGTCGAGTTAGTCGGGGCAGGCGTCGGCAGGGGGGTCGTCTCGTTAGTTGGGGCGGGAGTCGGAAGGGGAATCTGAGTCGTCGGCTCCGGCGTCGGCGTCGGCGTCGGCGCTGGCGTTGGGGGTTCTGTGGTCGGAGGGCCAACAGTCATCGCAACGTTGCTCGGCGACGGAATTGGGGTCTCATCGAGACTCCGGGCACCGAAGGCCCTGCTGAATTCGAACTTGGCCATTCGATCTTGGCTGGCGATCCCAAAGTGTTTCTCAATCTCGGGGCCATAGGCGTTAGGAGCATCGTACATCATGAAGTAGAATGGCGACTGGGTGTGGCTGTCTTGTGTCCACTGAGCAAACGCCTCGAAGTACTTCTTGGCGTTCTCCTTTGACGCGGTGTTGCCCTGATCAGATTTCCCACCGGCCGTCGGCCAGCCCGTCTCCGTCAGCCGAGCTTTGTCACCGTACTTGTTGATAAACTTCTGCCACTGCTCACTCAGAGCACTCTTCATCTTGCTTTCACCACCCGGCGTGAAGAACGGGTAGATGTTGGCTCCGACGACGTTGCTAGCTTGCGCAACACGAGCCGCCACTGGGGATTCGAGCCATTCCTTGAGGCGCTGGACAGTGCCCACAGGAATTCTCTCACCAACAGCGCGTTGGACCCGATCGATGATTTCGATGATCTTGTTGGCCTTGGCCTCAACATTCCCATCGATCAGGTTCTCGTTGCCGGCGTAGATAGCCAAGACCGCTTCAGGATATGTCTTCGCGGCCCAGATCGCCGCCTGGATGTCTTCCTCGAGGTACTCGTACTCGCTGTGGTTGGGGCCCTCCATCTGGATCCCAATGGCGACCTTGATACCGGCCGCCTTGGCAGCGAGGACCACATTCGTACCGTAAAATTGCGCGTGATACGTGCGGACGCTATCAAAGTTCTTGGCGATCTCCTTAAAGTCCCGCTCGAGGAGCCCCGCGATGCCCTTGGGGTTATAGTCCGGCGAGTAGAAGGGGCTGTAGCAGACACCCGCGGCGTCCGCGATCGTGGCCGCGATGGCCGCGACGACAGCGATCACGAGCGTACGGAGGAGCAACATGGAACAGTCAATCGCACGCACGCGGTGGTGCTATACTCCGGGCCAATGTAGCAGCGGCACGTGAAGTCCGCGCACAGGGTCCGAAGTCAAAATGACCTGCGGTGGGTGGGGCGGGGGAGAGTTGCTTACGGTTGCTCGCAGATGCTGAGCCAAACAGCATCTAGACAATTGCTCTGCCTGGCGCCACCTTGGATGATCGGAAGGGGTTTGGGAAGGCGGAAGTTGCCACGTACCCCAAACCGCATTGTGGTGGGCCACCAGAGAACCTAGCCCTAATAGTGCAATGCCAGGTCACTTCGATTGAGTTCAGTAGGTAAGAACAGGGTTAGATTAGTTTGTTTTCTCATTTTCTCCAGATATTTACTGTCTTAGCGTAATGTGGCTCGAATTGAGAATCTATGGGATGGGGGGATGAGAGTCAGATGCCACTCTGAAGTGCGTGAGTCACGCTGCAGCAAGGGGCAGAGAGCCGCTCACGCACCTGCGTCAATCAGTGCGAGGGAACAAAGACGATGCGCAAAGAGCACGACACCCCAACGACTCCCGCGCGATTGTGACCAATTTTCGGTTCGGTTTTATCCGAACCGACATTGGTGTGAAGGTCCTCTTGTCACAATTGCTGTTGCCGTGCAAGACAAGTGATGCATTCAATTGCGATGGAGTTTCTCAGCTTGTTTGCTAGAGTGGATCCAATTCCACATGACGACAAAGGTCGGAAACAATGATCACCCAGGCAGGCTGTTTTCAGTGCGCATTGATGCTTGGTGTTGGGGGAGGATGCTTTATTCACTCCAGCATTGGGTTCGTTGTGTCACCTCTGGACCAAAGTGTGGTCCCTTTGCGAGAGGGTAGATTGCGTCCAATCATGGGTTGGGCACGAGTGCGAATAAATATGTTGCCAATTGTGACACGATGGACTTTGCGCTGTGCTGGCGAACAACTCGGACACCTCCCTACAAAGCTCTATTTACAAGCAGACCCACAAGGTCACGCTCAAACTGCCCACAAAGAACTGGAATCACACCTCATCAACACCTCACTCGCCACACCTCATCAACACCGTGGCCTACGGCATTCTCTGGAAACGATGGTGCACAAAATTCTGCGCAAGCTTATCTGTTGAAGCTGTTTTCACAACACAAGGAACGGATCAAGTCATACACATGTAGCTTTGTCACATTGTAATGCGTCCTGATTTCGACATCAAAAGTAGGCTGAGGAGAACCTAAATCAAAATACATCCTATTTCTAAACGAGATTCTGTTAGGCACATGTAAAATTTAGGCATCTTGGAGAATACGTTTCAATAGAACGTCCACATTGCGGAGGACCACAGTCGGGGCCACCCAGAACGAATGGACCGTGAGCTCGGCGTTGGTCGTGGCAGCCTCCTGGGCCACGAGGCGGTCCAGGGCGTACCGTAAAATCTACGGTCACAGCGTTCCTACGGCCCGTAGACATGCTTCGGACGCAGACAACAGGGCGGAACGACGCCATCAGCCGGCTCCGGCGCCCCACTTGCCGGAGCGTATGCGAGCAGAGAAGCGTGAAGAGATCCCGAGGTCTGTGGGTCGATGGGATCATCAGATGTGCTTGCGGGGGACGTTGAGCTTGGCCCATTCATTGCCCAGACTCGTTGGCATGAGGATATGGCCACAGCATTCTCCAACTGGGAACTGTCAGAAGGTAGCCACCCCTGGAAAGTTTATTGTAATGCATTGAGTTTCTTTGTTCCAGATTCGACTTGATGCGGCAATGGCACAACGATTTGCTCGCCCAACAACCTTCTATTACATACGATGATTCTTGAAGTGGCAAGGGGCAATCTCACCGCGTCGTGCGCCATACATTGTATTCATGTGGACTTCGTGTCGTTCCTGATCATGTGGACCTCACTTCACCACAACAGCCAATTCAACATCATTTGTAGCGGACTGTATCTTCATCGCTCTGGGTTTCTCTCTTTCAGGGACTGAATTCTTTTGTCGAGAGGCTGACGTGCATGAGAGGATTTTGACGAGATTGTGTGTGCAGACTCGACCCAAATCCTGCCATGCACGTTATCGTCACAGGTCGTACGGTTATGACCAAAGACTTCACAAGTCTTTGGTTATGATACTGAGGTCAGGGATCGGGAAATATTCATCTTATTTAAGTAGTACTTGCATTTTTTGACAAATATACTCATTTCGTTGATTTCTCAAAGAATGCGGTGTAGTTACTTTTCGTTCTGCAGTCCTCCATCTACACTTTGATACATGACAATCGCATAATGTGAGGATATTCATATTTCTGCGTGTTCCTCAGAAATAGAGTCTATTCATTTCGTGAAATAGCAGAAATGAATTTAGATACAAATCTTCCAATCCCTAACTGAGGTAATGCGTTTTACAAAAAATTGCATTACCTCTTCAAAGCGACATATTGTCACCAACCATTTTTGACGGGGACTGTAACATTTTGTGTGTCCCCTATTTCTTGAAAAGTTCAGATTCCGATCCACCCACTCAAGGATATCACACGGGCTCACAGGATGTCGTCGTCGTCGTCGGATTTCTCGTCGGATGAGGGCGAAATGGCCTACGCGCCCGATGAAGAGTCGGTGCAGATCGAGGTCGTCGAGGATGAGGACGCCCCGACCGATCCCAGAGACGCCGCGATCGAGGATCCGACTGATGGCGTCCCCTCGCTCGCAGAGCTCTTGGTGCGCGTGCGCGGGGCGCTCTCCGCGGAGGCCATTGCCGCCGTCGAGTCCCTCGTGGCCCACGACGAAGCCTCACCGGCGTTCTACGCCTACGAGACCTACACCACGGCCCTCTACTACCTCTCTGCGACGTGGCCCGAGGCCCCGGGGGCCCAACGCGATGTCCACTGCCTGAGGGCTGCGATCTACGCGCGCTTCCAGGAACTCTTCCCGTTGACACCGGAGATGTATATGGAGTGGATCGCGGACGCCGAGACCATCCCCGAGAAGCTCAGGCTGTTTGGTGCGGCCAAGCGCGACTACTGGAGCGTCACGCTGGCCGTGCTGCATCTGCAGTTTCTCCAAGAGCACAAGGACATGGATCCGGGGATCACGTGGGTGGAGCTCGAGGCAACGATGGAGGAGATGCTTGCAACCGTTGGGTATCACTACGCACAAGGCCACGAGGTCTGGAGACTCTGTCGGGAACTGGTTACGGAACACTATGACAGCGACGAGGACGCGGATGGGGACCTCGCCAAGGAAGCGGCGATTCGCGAGCTCTACTGCCGACAGCTTTCCATCCCCTTGCAGCAGAATGATCTCGTCATGTCTGAGTTTCGCGCTTGGAACGAGTACAACATCCTGGAGACCGAAGCACGACGAACAGAGGCATTTCGCACTGCTGAACGATGTCACAAGGACGTGTTTGGGCCTTTTGCCAAGAAGATGAACCAATACGAGGAGCGCTTGGTGGCAGCAACGACGGGGACGGGGGCGGAGACCTTGGACGATGCGTGGTTATCATACCTCAAGTTCGCGTGCTTTCGCATTGAACCGAAGTTCTCTGACAGTGCACACGGTCGCGCATTTGTTTGCTGCATGTTTGAACGCGCAGTCTCTGCGTCATGCCTGAGCTCGGAGCTCTGGAGTGAGTATTTTGAAGCATTCAACAGGTGGATGCCAAAGGTATACCACAATGTGTGTCAAGAACTCGTCGAACAGAAGATCGCGGTGTGCCACCGGGCCGTTCGAAACATTTCCAACGACTCGAGCGCGTGGATTGAGTTGTTGTTGGCCCTTGATACTCGAGGAACCCGTGATGACGTTCGTTTTATTCTCCAGAACAACAAGCTTCTAACTCGAGGCGTCCCCGTCATGGACAGCACTCATTTTGTCCTCGTGTTGATAACGTACAGTGGTGTCATCAGTCGGACGCGCAGGATAGGGCACATCGATTATGCGTTCAGTGAGTCGAAGTCCTTGCTTCAGCGAGTATACCCTTCTGCCCAGCAAGCTCTTTCACGACTTCTTGAATTCCACGCTCAATGTTATCTAAATCTTGCTCAGGATGTCCGAATTGAAAGTTCTGTTCCAGGGGCCCGCAGTCGCTGGAAAGAGACATGGGAGCAAATATTTCTTTTTCGCGGTCATGAAGCGGAGTGCTGGTTGAAGTTCTTTGAGGAATACCGTTTCGCTTTCTCCCGCGTCCACTCATTTGTTGAGGACGTTCGCCACAATGTTTTCGTACCGGCTGTGAAGCAGGTCCGCGATTTCCCCCTCCTCATCTTCGAGAAATGGCTCATGTTCGAAATGACTGTTGGTGGCCTGCAAGAGATTGCCCAGATCAGAACACGAATGCACAAACTTGCGAGAAAAAATGCTGGAGGGAACGCACAAGCCGGAAATGCACCAAATTCGACTCCTTCTGATGAAAGTAGACATCAGGAAAGGAGCCAGAAACGGAGTTTGGAAGAAACATCTACCAGCACCGTGACTGGCCTTTCCGAACGATCGTCACATGCGTCAAAACGTCAGCGAACAGCTAATCATACGCCGAGATTTTCGAACAAGCTCACCTTATTCCTTTGCAACTTATCAAAGGACACCACGAAACAAGATATTGAGGCATTGTTTCATGAAATCCCAAGTCTCAAAGAAGTCCGACTGATTGTCAAGGAGCGGGGACATCATATGAAATCACGTGGGATGGCTTATGTCGAATTTCATGACGAGAGTGGCGTTAATCGTGGTTTAGCATTCAATGGTACCGTACTGCATGGAAGCGCAATCAATGTGACCGTATCTGCGCCGCCGCCTTCATCTTCAGGACCAATCAGTGAAGGAACTTGCTCCCACAAAACCATGGCATCACCATCAATTGAACCGACGATATCCACCGTGTTTGTGGGTGGTCTCACTAGTGGAAAGGCTGAGCATATTTCTGAAGATCAGGTCCACGACGCCGTGGTCAAGGTCGTCGGCATTCAGCCTGAACAGATCAAGAGAATCTTGAATCTAAACGATAGGCGCGGAAATCCTAAAGACTACGCTCTCATAGAGTTTTCAGACTCCACCATTCTCCAGATTTGCCTAAAGCGTGAAGCGGAGCTGAAGAAAGAATTACAAGCCGACATTACACTACAAGTATCAAAATTGACAATTGACCAAGTGGTTCGTCATCGAGACGAACAAAAGGCGAAAGTAGCGGCAGCGAGAGCAAACAATACAGTCACCAAGTCTGTGAAGCCGAAAAAGGGAATTCACAAACCCGTTCTGGCGGCTCCGCATTCAAAGCCAAACACGAGGTTGAATGTGGTGGTATCGAAAACAGGACGGTCGCATCCCCATCAATTGGTTCCAAGGGTACTACGGAGGCCACTCCCTAACGACGCGACGGCGACACCTCAAGTTGTGGGGCCGCCAGCAGACGTGGGTATAGATCAGTCAGCTTTGGAGAAAGGCACAACATCCGTATCCGTCGCAACGCCAACAGCCCCCACTCCGTCCAAGTCTAACGACGACTTTCGCAAGCTTTTTCTGCAGTCTACCTCTGGATAATTCATTCAATTTTACAATTTGGTTGCAACGCTTACCAACGCACTTTAAGACTCACTGTCAGGCAACTCTTCGATTCTGCCAGCCTCGAGATCTTGTTCACATGATCTTGGCTGGATTGACAACCGTGAGTCGCGACCTGCCAACTGCCAGCGTGCCAGTACGACCGGAAGTGCGAGTTCCATGAGCACATACAACGGATAGACGATTGCCGGTGTCGATCCCACGGGCCAAAACCATAGTCCACGACGATTTGCATCTCGAAGCTGGTGGCTCAACATGGCGGAGATCATAAAACACGTCCGATAGATGCGCGCTTGAGGCTTGCTCAGCAACCAAACGAGGCTGGCGACAGCGACGATGAAGGTCACGGCGTGGCCAAATGGACGGCTTTGGAGATGTGTGGCTCCTTTCAGGCTCCACGCCCTCGCAGCGACAAAGTGATCCACATCCAGTGCCGCCGCTGTGATCCCCGCGATTGCATAGCTCGTGAGAAATGGACGCCAAAGCTCCCGTTCAGCCGACAGAGCCGTGGTTGGATCACGTTGACGTCGAGTTGGCCCGAGCAACGGATTGGGCACCCGTGCTTCACCACTCAAACAGAGGAACAGGCCCCATGTGAGGGCTCCGACGGTCGCGTGGGCCGCGCTGTCCACAAGGTGGCGGAGTAGCGTCCATGTCGACAGGATGGTACTGTGGGATGAGCCCGTGAGCATCGTCAAGCTGGTGAGAACATGCTTCCGGTGAACGTGACCTACCGCTGGAAGAGGAAGCCATCGGCAGCAACACAAACGGCCACAAGACCGAGGGCGAGCCACCATTGCAGCGAGCCGCACGGGAACCGGGCCCCTGGGCACCACCAACAGCGGCTTTGTCGGTCTTGGAGTGTCGATCTCGCCAGGAACGACTCCGTCTCGTCGTCGTTGGGGCGGCCTGCGGTCACGGACAGAGTGGACGCTGGCGCAGAGGAGATGGCGAGGCTCCGGATGATGAAACGCCTCTCAGGGGCGTTGACGCTTTCCGTCGGTAGCATGCGCGGGAGCCCATCGGTGCCATCTTGGGCCATTGTCGATCAGCGAACCACTTGACTTTGGTGGGGACCTCACAAGAATGACATTGGCCATAGAATTCCATTTATTCAGTACGCATTCTCCAATAATGCGATATATTTGGTATCACAATGGTGTACCCATATTGTACATCGGATATGTACCCATCCTTTGTTCTGCAAAATGTCACCAGTGACGTCTACATATCCTGCGAATCCTGAGTTCCATCTCATATTTCATCGCATCATGCGGCGTCCCGAGGAGCCGATGGCGGGATGATGATGGTTTGGTCTCCGAGTGATTGAGGAGGAGCCAGTCCAGGACCACCTTGTGGCCGCCTCGTAGAGCCGCGTGTATACCTTCCAACCGCCTTGAGCTGCTACAATGGCTCGAAGAGAAGCTGGACTATCGCGCGTGTAATGCTGAGTCCATGCGATTTGTCCTTGGCGTTGCAAGGACGACGATGCTGTTTTCCAGTGGCATCATCATGGTTCAGCATCAGGTGGTGTGATCTCATCTCCAGGCGGGCGAAGAATGGGCATTCGTCGGGGTTTTCCAAGGGCCGGCTTCGTATTGGCTCCTGAGGGACGTGGGGAGAAGCCTCAGGTTGAACATGCTCCCCCATAGGAG
>JAADYI010000636.1:0-14357 GCA_023338185.1 Lagenidium sp. CBS 127285
CAGGGCGTCAATCATGTATGCAGCGTCGAGCAGCAGCAGCTCCGGATCCTCGACTGCTTCCACCACTCATCGTCCACATTAGCGTCGCTTTTGGTTCTCCTGGGTGGCATTCGGGAGGCCATCGCCGACGCCGGCGAGAGGCCCGTGTCAGTCGTCATCGACGACATTAGCGCCATCAAGTGGCAGTTTGATCGGCGTCAGGTGACGAGTTTCCTGCGCTGCTGTCGCGCATTGACGCACTCCACGCAGGTACTTGCTTGAGCTTCATTCCATTGTGTCTGCCAGGGCCTTTTTTTTTTTACTGAGCTCTTGCGTATTGCGAAACCATTAGGGACGAGCGAATGTGGTGATCCTCAGTCACGCCGACGGCGATGGGCCCAGCGACCCCGTCGCCCTGGGCCCACTCCTGGGCGACATCGCGACCGTGGTCCTCACAGTCGCACCGCTTCCGAGTGGCTACTTCAGGGACGTCCACGGCACGGTACGGTGGGCGCTGTTAGTTGTTGTTTTGTGTGTCAAAAACGCTATTGACACGTTGCCATCACCGGTGCCTCCCCAGCTCACGATCCAGCGGCAGTCCCAGGGCCCCGAGGGGGTCTACGATCGGACCACGAGGTCCTTCAAGGTTCTCGAGACCACGATCAAGTGCTTTGTCAGTGGCGGCGATGCCCTGCGCTCGCTCTGATGTACTCGATGATCCGGGTCATCCGCGTCTCGTCCTGTATCCAAATAGAGTCAATATCCACCAATCCTTATGCGTGATTCCTATAATTTGGCCCAATCAATGATGGTCGAGGAAGTGATGGCCAAGAGCCAATCCGCAGTGGCCTTTCACAGCACACAACGGAACCATATCAAACGAAAGCGTGTGTGCGTGATGACCGGCACGATGGAGGCCTCGGCGATGGCGGCGACGGCCACGGTCCCGCTCGTGGGCAAGAAGTACATGAACAAGCTCGGGGGGATGGTCAACGAGAGCGCGGCATCGGCCATGTCGGCGTTCGCCCGGAAGCAGATGGAGAAGATGGGGTGGACCGAGGGCAAGGGCCTCGGCAAGGACGAGCAGGGCATGACCACGTACGTCCGCGTCAAGAAGCGCGAGGAGTCGATGGGCGTCGGCGTCGAGACCCTCAAGATCGAGGAGCAGCAGAACCAGTGGTGGTACAACGTCTATGACAAGCTCGCGGATAAGATCAAGGTCGCCGCCGACTCGGATGACGATGACAATGCGGGCAAGAAGGACAAGAAGAGCAAGAAGAGCAAGAAGAAGAAGAGCAAGAAGAAGGGCAGCAAGCGCCCGCGGGAGGAGAGCGACAGGGATTCCTCCGAGGATGACGAGGCGCCGACCGCTGCGATCGCCAAGGCGAAGAAGTTTCGCGTACCGACGGACGACGAGCTGTTTGCCGCGACCGGAGGCAAGCTCTTTGGGCGGAGAGCCTATGGCTCGTGTTTGGGCAAGCTGAAACGAGACGAGCTGCACGTCAAGGCCCAGCTCGGTGGCGCCAAGAAGGGCGAGGTCGCAGAGACCACATCAAGCAGCGCGAGCAGCGAGAACGATGATGATGCCACCCCGGAATCATCCGGCACCGAGACGAAGGTCAAGAAGGCCAAGAAACAGAAAAAAAAGAAGAGCAAGGCAAGTAAGAAGCAAAAG
The DNA here is from genome assembly GCA_023338185.1 of Lagenidium sp. CBS 127285. Classification (NCBI taxonomy): domain Eukaryota; phylum Oomycota; class Peronosporomycetes; order Pythiales; family Pythiaceae; genus Lagenidium; species Lagenidium sp. CBS 127285. The sequence goes on from JAADYI010000636.1 coordinate 1,655, forward strand.
ACCGAAGACGATGAATAGCCGAGTTGAATGAATACAAGTACAATTGATGTCACCGCTTCCACCCACTCGTCCCCTGGTCGCTTAGCGTCGAAAGCAACGCTGCCGGGACTTCGAGCACGGGCTTTGCCCCCGCGGGGGCAGCGGGTCCATCCTCAAGTTCCTTGTCGTCGGTGCTCGCCCGTCGCCGAGCGGCCTCGCTGCTCTCGAGAATGCTGTGCTGCAACTCGGTGGCCTCATGCTCCATCTTGGCGAGGTAGAAGTTGCCGGCAAATGTCACGAAATCACCCACTTCGATGTACGTGAGCAAGATGGCCTCCTTCAGGTGGGTGGTCGTCTGCGCGAGATCTTGCAGCAGCGCCGTCTCCTCGGAGATCATCGCCATCGTCTTCTTCGGCGTCGTCAGCGCCGCGCGGGCCAAGCGGAGGAGGTCCTCCCGTTCCTTGATCAAGACCGTCGTGACCTCCCACAGGAGAACCGCATCCGGGAGTCGCGACGAATTCTCGAGGGAACTGTACTTGACGGCGAGATCGAGGCGCTCCTTGGCGGGCATCTGAAGGTCCTTCCACACGGCGTCGAACCTCGCGCTCAGATCCGGGAGCATCGGGATTGGATCAAATGGAGTCGCATCGATCGCATCCGGGTCATAGCTGTACCACAGATCCATGAGATGGACTTCGTTAGGCGAGAACTGGCAGATCTGGGTGATGAGGTCGTTACGTTGGTTCTTTGTCAGTTCGTTCTTCACTTGCACGGCGATGGCCCCACGGCGATTGCTGAAGCGCGCGCCGGTCCCGATCGCCCCCTTCTTGGCCAAGCGCCACTTGGACACGACGGAGTTGGAGCTGCGAAGTAATCGCGTAGGGATCTGCACAGTGGGCTCGGAGCTGACGATCTCATCTTCGAGAAAGTAACTCGTACTGTTGAGGGAGCTGCGCAGCGACAGATCAACGAGATACTGGAGGTCAAGGTGGCGGTGGAGGCTGGAGCGAAACTCGCGATACGACTCATGCGTGTGGTCATAGAGCTGCCGGACTTCGGTGAGCATAATGTCCTCATTCGTCGCCGAGTCTAGGAGGTTTTGCTGGAAAATGTCGCTGGGTGGGGGGACCGGGCGCTCGTTGGCAATCTCCAGGGACGACAGGACGAACGAAATGGGCTTGCGCTCGACCGGCACAGACCGACGGTAGTAACACTCCCAGTCACCGGTGCCTCCGGCTTTCATGGTATCGAAAGACGCCATCAGTGATGATTCGTCAACGTGATAATGACGGTGCTTATCCAAGGCATCGAGAATCTCCTTGGGGATCGCATACTCTTCAAGAATGTTCTTCGTCGGTGGAAGCGCCCCCAGTCGCGTGGACATGATGTATCGAACGCGGTCAGGCTTCGTTTCTCGGCGAGAAACGGGCCGTCCGGCGTCGTCGACGGCCGATTGGGACACAGGGCGATGTCGAAAATTCGTGACTTGGTTGTCCATGTCCGCGGCTGTCAGACTCGATTGCGCCTGATCCACGAGATCGCTTAGGGTGTGTTCAGATGGAGGAAACTCGACAAACAATGGTCCCTTGGGCGCATGCTCCGGCTCCTTCTTTGCGGCCTCCGTGGACTTGACGTACGTTGCGACAGCCGCGGCAGCCGACATGGCCGCGAGCTTCTTAGCCTCCTTCTCACTCATCATTTGGGCGATCACGCTCGTATCTCTCGCCCGACGGTGAAGTGGTGATGATACGCGTCGAGGGACGATGCTTCCACCATTGACCATTGACAGACCCGTCATCATCGCCGTTTTCATCTGCATTGGATTACCACGTGTGAATGATCCAGCGAAATGCAACTCGCAAGAGACTCGTACGTACGTCGAATGTGATCTGCTCGAGGTCGATTTTCCGTTTGGCCTCCACGGCCAGTCGGTTTTCCAGCAGCGTTCGATTTGCCCGTTTGGAGATGATGCCGCTATTGTCGCTCTCCTCTTGCTGCCGCTTGAGGCGCACGTAGCTCTTCTCGAGTTGGTCAAAGACCAGCTCTCGCACGCGGATCGCGAGGTCCCTTTGGTCCAAACACGCAGATACGTCGGCCGGTTGCATCATGCAAGATCAATGCCAAGTACAGCCAGCGTACTGGTTGAGTTCCTCGGAGAAGGATGGCTCATGGGCCACGTAGTCCGTCCACGGGGAGAGCACGGGGATGTTGCGGATTTCATCACGCACGTTGCTCCCCGGGATCTCCTCGTGATGGGCCTCTCGGTCAGTCGATGCGTCCGGATCGGATCGCGAAGAAGTCTGACGAGTCATGTCGACCGATACCGAGGTCGATGTTGCGGTGCAGCTCCCCAGCGTCCTTTCACGAAATGAGGATTCGGGCAGGAGACGATAATATCTCGAGTCATATTTGTGATAACGTGACGTTATTCCTCGTGATCCTTGGCTTTGCCGGGAACCATTGGAGTTCCTGGGCTCTTCCCTGGGCCGTGACGAAGTTGACGGAGCTCGTGGCCGAGGAGCTGGCGTTCACGCAAGTACAGCGTTGCCAAGACGACCCCAAAGCAGATACCCCCAATGCCAACATGGACGGCATGTCGAAACAATGATTCCGTGGCGAACAGAAGCATACGCTGGGATACCGCCGCTACGACGAAGGAGACGGCGAATGCCCCGAGGACGAGCCCGTGCGGGAGGGCCTCGCGCCAGAATGCGATAAGCAACCGGAGACTCGATGTCGCGTCGACACTCGCGCCCCGAGAGATCCCCCGATCGGCAAAGTATCGGGCGATGAACGTCAGACAATACAAGATCCGGCACGTCATGTTGACGCAGTTGGCGAGGATGATCCCGACCGTGTCCAAGCCGAGGCCCCACATGAACAGCATCGCACTGAGCGCGTAGATGACAAAGAAGACACCCATGAGACGATTCAGCCGCATGAGTTGATCCTTGTCCCCGACGGCATGAACAAACGCCTCGCAGATGCCATTGAGCCCGAGGAAGGGGATATACAGGCAGTACATCGCCAGGGCCGCGCCAACGCCGCTTCGGGCCTTGTCCGTCCCATAGAGTAGCATCGTGAGCGTGTAGGCGTAATTGACCCCAAAGGCCACAAAGACCAAGCCAATGAGGTGCATGACCTTGAGGAGCATGAGGATGAACCGCCGGGCCCGCACGAGCTCGTCGCGGTCACTCGAGAGCTTGCTGATGATGGTCTTGGTGGCCTCCTCCAAGGGGAAGAAGACGATCCGCGGGACGAGCGAGCCGAGGTGGAAGACGATGCCGTAGATGCCCATCTGCTGCAGGGACGTGAAGATCGACAAGACCCACTTGTCGCCCTCCGTGAGCAGGTACTTGACGATGCTCTGGACCGTCAGGGGGCGCAGGAGGCTCGTCAGGGGCTCGTAGAACGCGCTGGCGGCCTCACCGGAAACGCCCACCACGGGTCCGGGGAGGAGCTCCCCAAGCCCCTGCAGCGCCCCGGGGGTCCCATCAACGGCGTTGGCCCGGAGCTTCCAGAAGAAGAGCCACATAAAGACCCCACCGAGCGACGCCGCGTAGGCGAGTTCCGCGAGGCCGTAGGAGAGGAGCCCGTCGAGCCCAAAGACGAAGATCCCGACGTATTGCACGACCGCGCGCATGAGGAAACCCGCGCCTTGGGCCGAGACCTGCCAGCCGACGAGCACCGAGCTGTGCGCGAGGAGGTACATGGGCTCGGCCAGGGCCTCGATGCCCGCGGCCGCGCAGTACATGAGCAGCACCCGCGTGTAGCCCTCGAGGTCGTGGCCGCTTTGGGTGCTGTCGCCCCTCGCGAGCATGACGACGGCGATGCCCGCGGCGAGGAACCAGCTCACAGTCGTTGAGAGCCACGCCGTGTTGACGAGCTGCTGCTGGCGCTGCTTGTGTCGTTGGCGACGCTGTTCAGTGTCGTGGGGCCATGGTCTGTCCGCTTTATCGGGGACCGTGTTGCGATGGTCGAGGATCTTGCTCTCATCACCATCGCCACCGACGTCGACGATCGCGGGCATCCGCAGGAAGGCGAGTCGGAAGGCATCCCGGAAGGCAAAGACCGTCGCGAGTGCGAGCTCGAACTGCACGGTCACGGCGCCCGTGACGCTCAGCTGGAGGCGGCGGAGGATCAGCGCGTTGATGGTAAAGGTCCCGAGCTTCTGGAGGAAGAGGTAGGAGCCCCCGCGGAGGGCCCGGCGAAGGAGGGGCCCCGCCGCGGACGCTGATGCCGCAGCGGCCATGATGGATCCAAGAAGGGCGATACAGTATGAATGACAGTCGTGTGTGACCCTCGCGTGAGTGACTACTAGTTCAAATCAAAGTTGGCGCCAACGCGGGAATACCGTAACACGATGCGCAAAGGAAACTCCGGTGCGATGAAGTCGACGGCGTTGTACGCGATTCCCATCGACGGCGACGGCGACGGCGACGGCGACGGCGGCGCCTGCGACAGCAACGATCAAGACGACGGACAGTGGGCGACGGACGCCGACGCCGACGCCCCACGAGAGCAGCGACGGCGGCCGGGGCGGGGGCGGCTGGTCGCGATGCACATGGGGCAACGTCGGAGCAGTGCGATTCGGACGTCGGCCACGACGCTCGTGATCGTCCACCACCTGGCGGATACGGCACCAACGACGACGACGACGATGGCGACGATGCGGATCGCGCTGTCGCATGCGATCCGGGACTTTGCCTTCAGCGCCTGCGGCGACTACCTCGCGGTCGGGGATGCCAGTGGCCAGCTCCATCTCTTCAAGGTCGCCCCGGCATCGGACTCGTCGTCAGCGTCAGTGTCCGCGCCGTCATCTAATGGGCCCGACGAGGACGCGCCGCTGGCCCCGCTCTTTGCCTACCCGATCGTCCCCGCGGGGGCCACGGACCGCATCGAGGTCGTGGGCTTCGCGGTGGACCCCGCAGGACGCGGGGCCGCGGACTCGGCGCAGCGGCGACAGGATCTGCTCGTGCTCACGGACTCGGGGCTGCTTCTCCGACTCGGGGACCTCGCGCTCCCGGCGATCGAGCAGATCCTGCGGACCGAGCGCCAGCCCGCGCTGGCCCTGCGGGCGATCATGGGGGGCATCGCCCTGCAGAGCGCCCAAGTCGGCACGCGCGTCGCCGGCGCGGCCTCGCTCATGGTGGTGCGTGCACCAGTGTGTGTCGGGTGTTGAGGACAAGTGGCCCTCACGTTGTATACCGCGCGCGTGGGACGGCGCGTGATGATCGTGGGCAGGCTCTGCGCCTTCGTTCGACGCTCTACGTCATCGTGGCCAACCATGAACAGGGACTGAGTGTCTGGAAGGGCGGGGACAAGCGGAATCCACTGCAGGTGGTTTTGATTGTAAAGGGCTCATCCACACAGCGTGATCGTACTGACAACGAGCATTATCGTACTTCCCCCGCAGCTTCTTGGACGCTGCCGTTCGCTTTGCCACGGATCCGCCGCGCGAGACGTTGAGCTTTCCTCGGATGGACGTTTCCTGGTTGTCCTCTCAGATGACGGTGTGCTAGATTGGTGAGGAAAACGAACTCGGACTGTGCGTGAGCCGATCGTGGGATTTCTAAGACGCGCGCGTGTGTGGATACAGGTGGGATTGGAGGTCCATGACGTACCTTTTCAACGTCCGAGTGAACGGGGTTCACGCATTCAATGTCGTCGTGGCAAACCAGGAACTGTCGGCTCTCCCGGTCGCCTATAGAGTCGTCCTCGGTCGATATGACGCAAACACGAAGACGCCCGTAACGGAGCTTCACGAGATACACGTCGCACGTTCATCTCGTAGTGGAATGGTCACTGCGTTGCAGATTCCACACCTCGTCGACCGTTGCTCATTGTTGGATATCAGATACGACAACGTATCAGGCCAAATCCTGGCGGCAGTTGTCACGGATGGACAGTTGAAAGTACATGCGATTTCTGGGGTTTTTGATAACCCCATCACCGAGGACACCAGCTCCGGTAGTGGTGAGGGGGGCGGTAATTGTGGTATTGAAGTGTGGGCGAAGAGTTTGGCAGACACCGATCTCGATGATCTAGTCTACGAGCAGGAATTGTCAAAGTGGGACACATGGGTAAAGGACTGCATCAACGGCATCGGCAATGATTTGAAGCAGTCGAGGATGGTAGTGAGAAGCTTGGTGGTCTTCGCGTCAAAGTTGCGGCTGTTCCGATCTGGGACTTGCACACGTCAGATTCCTCAACAATGGCTTGACTGGGAGAAACAGATTGACGATACGTCGTATCGATGGACAACATTTCTACTATTGTTGACGTCCGAGAAGAATCAAACCTTGCGATCGAAGTGGCGCGCGTTTTACTCCACAGATTTATTTGATCTCACATGTGAATATCTCAAGAATGGCATGATGCGCCAAGCCGTCATTCTCTTCCAACGGCACAGTCGATACGCCACAGTCACCAATATTGGAGCTGTTCTGAATAACATTTCCCTCTCCCAACCATTTTCTTCCTATGAGAAATGGTTGGATTCCGATGTTATCCCCGCACTTGTTTGTTTGCTTGATGGAGAGAACGATGCAGCTGCGAATCGAGGCATCAGCGCCCTTGCGACGTGGCTACTAAGTCGAGCTCATCACGTTGCAGAGAGAGGGAACATTGACACAGCCCTAAGAATGTGTTCACTGCTTAGGAAGGGAGATGGCGATTTTTCACAACAAGATGGTCGAAGAATGTCTGTGGCCCTTCAGTCTCTTCGCTTCATCACTGAGTCAAGTGTGGACAGTGGAACTCCCATCGGAAAAATTGATGAGTTAGCCTCACAGCTGGAACACATTCGCTATTTGGACACTGAGCATAGTTTTAAGATTTCTCTTTCCACGTTCTCCAAGGTTAGTTTTTTGTATGAGTGGACGTGATTGAACCTCTCGAATTGTCTATCTAACGCGTCTCCCGTGTGCTGGTCAGGAAACACCTTCAACTATCGCCTTGAGCATGCTTGACCGTGCACTCACGCCAGAAGCAGTGGCAGCTGCAGTAACCGAGCATGTCACGAAATACCTGAATCGATTTGGTGTTAACGTGGATCTGATTTTACGCGATTATGTTGAGGAAATCGTCGAAAGCTGTCCGACTCTCTCAGATGCATCGCAGCAAGCCAGGGTCCTAGCTGTTATTGACGAGATTGGGGATGTGGAGATTAGGTCCAAATCTCTACTGCTCGTTTTCGGGTCGCTGCTGCCACCATTCTCCTCTCACGTGAAGGCATATGCCAAGAAATGCATTCAGTGGGACTCAAGTCACCGGGAGGCTATCCAGGAACACGTGAGACTCATGGGCTTGCAGGATATGCTTACGGGATACGGTGTGACCCGATTCAAAGTTGGTGACCAACGGAGCGGCTCAAGGCTCGTATCGCACATACTTTGCCAAATCTGGAGAGATTCAGCATTTGCGGATGCTGTGGAGCTCGTAAATGCGTACAGCCACCTCAACATTGAGCGAGCTGCAACAGAATATCTGGAAAACCTCCTCACTTTCCCACCAAAACTCGGGTCAACAAACTCAGCTGAGCTCCAATGGAGGATAACGCAAGCGAAGAACGCGTTCGATGAGCTCCGACGGCGTAAGCCAGCACCTACGGATGCGGTTAACGTGGTCACAGTTCTCAACGAAGTGGTTCAAATGGGCTTGATTTTGCTCGAAAAAGAAGAAGCCGATGGACGATCAAAACTGGATGCTCTCAGTCAGCAGGTTCAAAATATGTCACATGGCCACCACAAATCGTTTGTGTTGTCAATGCTGGTTTTGTTTGTAGAAACGTTTCTGTCTGTTGCCGATACTCTAAATGAGTTGATCTCAGTCGCAGCCAATTCAAGAATTACAAGTATTCAACACCAGAACATATTGTGCAACGATCTACTGACAGACCTCAAGCGAATACAAAATGTGGAGGCAGAATGGGGCATCGTCTTGTCGGTACAAACACTTCGACATCCGGATCGTATTGAAACCCTCGTCCGCGAGTCAATTGAACCGAGCAGAATGTTTTCTGGACTCGCTTCCAGCTCGATCTCGAATGCGGCAATCGCACACACTGGCAAGGGGAAGAAAAGGGCAATTTCGACGCTCTCAGATCCAGGTGTTTCAAAACGAGTGAATCGTGGCAATGGTCGAACAACGGGTTTTATCGTCCAAACTGATGGGCAGCAAGACGATGAGCAAATCAAGACAGCTTTCGACTTGGGCCGATTTGCCACAACTTTAGGGATGAAGTCAGATTCGTATCATGCTATTATCGCGCATTCTGCTGCGGAACATGGCGACATTATGCGAGCAGTCCAGTTTTCACGAGATTTGTTTTCAAGACGGAGGGGAGATACAACAAACAATATTTCTAGGATTGAACCTACATCCACCACTCAGATCAACGCCGCCGATGTGTCTTCAGCTGTCGCCTTGAAGAACATTTCCCTTGCGATATCCAAGTTCACAGCAACTCATACAGCCGATATTTACGACGTGCTACAAGGACAACCACAAGCTGCAATTTCACCCACTCAACTTGCTCGAATGCGAGCGCCAAAGTTCTCCCTGGAGCTTCTTCAGTACGCGATCTGTGTTTGTGACTCGAATTCCGTTGAAGAGATTTTGATCCTACTCAAGAGCGCATATCTGTTGAACGAAGTGCTCAGATCTACCCAGCTAGAAACAATCGACAAAGCGTGGAAATCCGAAGCAAAGTGGAAGTTGTATCCACGATGGTATCGTGAAGACGCATGCGTTCTACCTGGAGATAGAACAATGATGTTGGCAACACGCTTTGCCATCGCAGAGCACAAAATATCCCTTGCCGACTTACCTATTGGTATCATTGACTCATCCGCACACAATGTTCCTTCAAGCGAGTTGCTTCCGTCAAAACGGTTGGTGAATTTTCTCGTCGAAAACAATGCTGACCTTCTGGGTCTTCGAACTATCATGTCAATGCGGCATGTTTCAGAAGACGTGATCCCAGTCTGCCTTTCACAAGTATCAACATTGCTTAGTACTGTTTTTCAGTCCCAGCAAATTGATAGCCATCTTGCTCTTGGACTAATGCTGACGATGGACCAGCGCGATGGATTCCACGCATTCAGGCGTCAAATCTCGCGGGAGAATGTAGCCAAAGACTTCAACAGGTTTCAACAGCTGGCGAGAATTGGGGCGGATGCTGCACGAGCTTGGCAGCAGCTTGCGTTCTTAAATCAGTGTGTGGAGCTAGAAGGAAATTCAAGGTGGTGGCATTATTTAAATCTTCTCGACATCAAGTGTGATCACAAGGCGTTTCAAAGCGAGAAGAGAGATCTCAGCTACATTCAGAGTCTTGTTCCAGCACTGCTGGTAAAAAGCAGTTTTGACTACTACACAATTCTCGAATTTACTCGCCATTACCAAATTGATGATAGTTACCCCGCCCTTGTATATGTCGAAGCGCTGTTGTGTGACCCGAACATCCAGAAGTCAAAATCAAATGATTATCAGGATAAAGTCGCAGGAGTCCTCGAGGACATCCATGAACAACGCCTTGCGAACCTTCTCTTGAAGACGATTCCCAAAATCCATGGGACCGACTACGATCGGCTACTTTTTATCTTCAGGCTGTTGCTCGAGCATACTTCGTACCCCGAAAAGGAAGAAATTGAGCGTCGTATGGAAATCCTTCACGTCCTCAAGGCACTTCAATCAAGAGGAGATAACGTAGAGCACATTGGATTGCACATCGCCAGTGATGCCACTGATTCAATATGCTTTCACCGAATCTTGACTAAACCTCGAGAAGTGTTGGCAGAAGTACTTTCACCCCAGAGTTTTTCAATTCTGTCGAATCTTGCTATACCGTTAAGATTGGAGTCCGATGAACTGCTGATGCTGCTGCTGAAGAACGTGGTAGATCGTTATCGGCAAAAGCTGCCACGTCGCGAACGTAACGAGATGTATTCGATGCCCATGAGTGAACTACAACGTCTATTCGATATCTTAACCACATTGAGTTCTGTGGAATGCAAAATAACTGCCGGTGAGTGGCTTGCTGAGCGCTTGCCACTTTCGCAAGACAAGTTACGTGCACTAGAATTCGCTCTTAAAGCCGCAGAAACTGGAGAAAACTCCAATGTACGGCGCGAACCGGCCCATTCCGCAACAGCCAGCAACACGTTCACTGGACTGGAAGCATTTACAAGATTGGAAATGAAGGTACTTCGAGTGAAGTTACAGCTCGTGTTTGCAACTACTTCGTTCCGCGATCTTATCACGAATGAAACGGAAAGCAGACTTCTCAAACTTGTTCTGCAGCCAAAGGAGTTATTCTACGAACTATATCGGTCGTCACATAAAATAGGGAAAAATCTCGGCAGTAACAGTAGCTTTCATGACTTCGCAGATCAAGTCGCTGGTGTGTTACGAATTTCATCTCGTAGACTTCGAATGGACCTGATTCGCGAGTTCATGGTGAAAGATGTTCTGTACCGACGCAACACCCCCAAAAGTGAGCACCCATCTGCCATTAATCTCGGTGTTTTCCTCGAAGAAGAATATGAAACTCGATCACGACGGGACGAAGAGGTTATTCAAACGCTCTGCAGTTTGGCTACCCGACTTGTTACTCAACCATCGAATGAAACACTTGACGACAATTTGGTTGTATTTCTGCACGAGTTTGCGACAGACTCTAGACCTCGTGCAGGAGTCACCTATCGGGCGAAATATCGTGCAGCACGAGTTCTCCTTCACTTACTTCACATGCATGCGGCTGTCGTGGAGTCCTCACTCACTCAATTGAAGCCGAAGATCGCACAAAATCCAGTCAGTGAAATGGTCGAGTTGATACGGCATTGTCCTCATATGATCGTTTTCGAGGAGCGACGGGTTCCGTATGAGGTTGGTTTTGTGGTGCGAGCGAACAAAGAAGCACTTGTGCGCTCTATTCTTCGTCAGTATGGTGACCAAGACCAGTGGGTATTTCAGTGCGTAGCGAACCTCATGTTGGATTTTAACGTTCAGTCGCCAGATTTGTGGGATCTTGCGCTCAAGAACATGAACCGCCTCGGGATGCAGAGGACGCTTTGCAAAATTCTGAAGCGACTTAGTGACAGACCATTTGTCCGTGGTTTGAAATCAGCAGTCGAAGTGTGGGAATGTACAATGAAGTCGCCACTAGAGAATTTGCTCGACTTCTTCCACGGTGAAGACAATCGCGTTGTCGACGGCACGTTTGAAGCGAAGTGTGGAGTCTCAGATGACGTGGTTGCTGGTGTTACTTTTACATCTATAAACGCAATGTTGGAGACTGTGGTTGAACTGCTGCAGAAATGTCCTTTCCTCGAAGTCATCGATGTTCCCTCATTTGTGATGAAATTGAGGGACTTGTCTGTTCTTGCGACGACACGCCAGATCCCATTGGAACGTCTGGATCTGGAGCGGTACGCAGTTAAATGCGCATTGGTGATTCCACGACCAAGTGTCAGGTCTCAAGTTCTGCAGCGAATCATCCAGGCCGGAGCTTATGTGCAAGTCCTGTCTGAAGTCTGTGATGCGTCAATTCTGCAAGACACAGAAGATGAAGTCGGGGCGTATGATGACGCCGACTTGAATGACCAATTACGCCTCGTGCAAATGGCGTTTAGCGAAGCAACCAAGAGAGGGGAATATGTGAAACTCCTCAAGACGCCTTTTGAATCCGGCTACCTAGAATATCTGGCAGCAACAGGGGAGGTGGACGAAACCCTCGCAATACTGTAAGTCTGTGGTCTGCGCATCATACAGCCAGTCAAATGTTGATACTGATATGCTTTGTTCATCAGGATCCGTGACAATCGCCTTGAAACAGCATCATCGCTCGTAGCGTTGCTTACTGAATCGCATCCAGACCGGATCTCACGCAATGTGGAGGTCGATCAAGGTGCCCAGCATCGCTGGGCACTGCTGGAGGCCTACGTCGCCATGTCCAAAGACGCGACTCTTGCCGATTCCTTCACCGTCATGAAAGCAGAAAATCGACAATAGTCAAAATTCGGTGACGACAAAGCCCTATACTAGAAATCTATTACGTTCGATAGTTTTGGCAACATCACGCCAATGTGATGTCTCGTTCATTGGAGAAGTACATCCGGAAGAACACGTAGAACCCCACAAGCGCAATCAAGTACATGATCATGATCACAAACGCCGTCTTCGACATCGGGGCCTCTTCCGAATCATGATGCACACCGGCCTGTACCTGGAGCACACCGCTGGCGTTCATCGTGAACGTCACAGGGTGCAAGAATTCACCAGCCTTGCCAATCTTGTCACGGGGGATGGCAAAGTTGAAGTAGCAAATGTGATCATTCTCCTTGGCGACCTCGCTCTCGCCCTCGTACACCTCGATCGTGAGGCCCCGTTGGTTGTCCTCGTACGTCTCAAAGTGCTTGGTCATGGTCACCGGAATGCGGCTGTTCTTGGGCAAGAGCACCTGCATCGCCCCATCGGCGATCTCGAGGCCAATGGGCAGGGGGATCACGTCCATCATGAGCACGTCCCGGAAGACCCGCTTGTCCATGCCGCTGAGAATCGCGGCCTGGATCGCGGCGCCCTCGCACACGACCTCGTCCGCGTTGACCGAGAGGCAGAGCTCCTTGTCATCAAAGAACGCCGAGATCTTGGACCGGAGGACGGGGATCCGCGTTGAGCCCCCGACCATGATCACCTCGTCGATCTCCTGGACACCGACCTCGGC
>JAADYI010000637.1:0-14321 GCA_023338185.1 Lagenidium sp. CBS 127285
AATTCTCTTAAACCAGTAAACAGACGTTCATAAATTCGCAGCTTTCAGCGCTTGCCGACATGCGCTGCAAAATTCAGGCTGATGGAAGCCTAGAACTACCAATCCCACACACAATATCTCGGAATCACGAAAATCGGCACTACTCAATTTCGAGAAACACTGTATTATTTGTATTTCGCGGCGGTTTTTTCGTTTTCTAATCTGTCGTTTGGCTGAGCCATGCGACCAACGTCCAGAAACATATGGGTGCGTTCAAAATGTGTGAACAAAGCTCCAATTACGTGAAAATGCCATAAACATGTATTTGGCCAATAGAGTTCCCGAAAGATGAAATACTGATAGGGGATTGGATCAAATTCGACATTTCCGCTTTCAGCAATATTTCACTCTGCTCAATATGCAGTCATTATTATACCACACAGAAGATGCCATGTTCTGACCCGGGATATAATTGGATCCACACACTTGATGCGTGCGATCATTGTGGCTATGCAAGTCAGGGGAGAATGAAAACATCTCCATTTCTGATCTCTCTATCACGACAGCAGCATGCCTCGGCAGAGGCGGAGGCAGCCAAATAGCCCTTCGTTGGCGGCGGTACTCGCCCGTTATGCTACGCCTCCGGGGGAAACCCCGACGACTCGCCGGCGCAGACATTCTTCCCGACGACAGGCGGCCTATCGTTTTCGAACACGCCGCGCAGAACTTGACGAAGCGGCTGCTGTAGTCGATGTAGTCGATGAAGCTCCCACCACTGAGACGGCACCACTTTTGCTGATAAGCAGCAATCGTCTCCCCCAACCTCCGGCAGGCGTGGACATGGTTGCTCCACTCCAGGCTCCTGTCGCAGAACGGTCTCATCATGACACTACGGCCGAGACGTTGCCTGCTCCGCGGCGTCGCCGAACCGTTCGACCGAAGAAAGGATGTGCTCTTGCCGCGATCGAAGACTTTGTTGAACCTGAACGGCATTTGCTATGTCCTCGATCTGTCATCTGTTCTTTCTGTCGTGCGAGAAAGTGGCCAGGCGAAACGGCTGGGTGCTGCTGCCTTGGGGGTGATGTATTTGTTCCACAGCCAGCACACCCGCCAGAAGCTATCAAACGGCTTTACGAACAGTCGGACTTCCTTTCGAAGATTCGATCCTACAACATGGTTTTCTCCTTCACATCGATGGGAGCAACCTTGCACGAAGACCTGAACGTGGACGAGTCTCTTGCCAATCAGCGCGGCGGTGTGTATACGTTCCGTGTCCAAGGTTCTGTCTGTCATCGCATTGGTTCGTTGTTGGCCCCGGGCGAGCGCGCACCTGCTTTCGCACAGTTGTACTTTTTTGACGGAAATCTGGATGATCGAGTTCATATGAGGATGTCTGCCATGGATTCGCTCGACCTTTCAGTGGTGAGAACTCTGGAAGCAGTCTTGCAACAGGTAAACATCCATGCTGCGACGTTCAAGATGGCCAAGCAACGATGGGATGAGGAAGGTTGTCCTCCCAGTTTTTCTATCCGACTGCTATCCGTACCAGGTACCGATATGCGTCGCTACAATGCTCCGTCTGTATCCGAGGTCGCAGCAATTATGATTGATGGAGGCGAAAATACGGAGGGCCGCGACGTCATCGTATCGCTGCAAGGCGGTGGACTACAACGGATATTCGAGTCACATCCACTGTACGATCCGCTTCAGTATCCTCTCATCAACATTCGGGGAGAGCTAGGATGGAGCACCGAAGCGAAGTATCAAAACAACGCCGTGCGATATGGCAATGATCGAATCAGTTGCCGCGAGTTCGTCGCCTATCAGCTGTTTGAACGTCGTGAAGAGCAAGACAGCGACGGATACTCTCTTCTCCATCGTGCGGGGAGGTTATTGCAACAATGGTGTGTTGATCAGGCTGCCAAGATTATTGACCAGAGGCTGCTTTACCAGCGAACGCATCAGAGTAACATGCGTGGTGCTCTACTTGGTGGCATCGCTGATACCGTGGGTGGAGATCTTCAACGCGTGGGTACTCACATCATTCTCTCGCCATCTTTCACGGGGGGTGAGAGATACATGCTCCAGTTGTACTACGACGCCATGGCCATCGTACGTGCTCACGGGAAGCCAGATTTATTCGTGACGGTCACGTGCAACCCCGAGTGGGGTGATATCCAAAGCAATCTTCTCCCAGGACAAACGGCTCAAGATCGTCCTGATTTGGTAGCTCGCGTGTTTCGCCTGAAGCTGAAATCTATTATCAATGACATCAAGGATCGTCGTGTTTTCGGCGATGCTATCGCACACATATTTGTGATTGAATTCCAGAAACGCGGTCTTCCTCATGCGCACATACTCATCATTCTTGACGAGGATGCAAAGCCTCGGACAGCGGCTGACTACGACAAGATTGTGTGCGCAGAAATTCCGGACGCTCAACGCCATCCCAATCTCTTTGCAACCGTGTCGTCGTGTATGATGCATGGCCCGTGCGGCACTGCCAGGCCTTCTGCACCATGCATGAAGGATGGCGTCTGTTCCAAAAAATATCCCAAGTCCTTCAGCGCCGAAACCAGGGCAGACGGGGATGGCTATCCCACTTACAGAAGACGAGACAATGGTCGAAGCATCTCTCGGGGTCGTCAAACCGCTAACATAGGCCCAGTTCATCGTGACAACCACACAGTTCAAGACAACCGATGGGTTGTGCCTTACAACCCATGGTTGAGTTCCAAGTACGACTGTCACATCAATGTAGAGATCTGCTCCACAATTTCGTCAGTCAAGTACCTGTACAAATACGTGTACAAGGGGCAAGATCGGACGAGCATCGCAATCGGTGGAGAACGACGAGACGAAATCCAGCAGTACCTTGATGCTCGGTATCTGTCAGCACCAGAAGGATGCTGGCGGATCTTCAACTATCCATTGCAAGACAAGTCACATAATGTGGTCCGTCTGCCCGTCCATCTCATGTCCGAACAGTATGTGACCTATCGCCCAAACGAGAGAGGAGAAGCAGTGTTAGAACGTGCGTCTCACACGAAGCTCACCCGGTTTTTCGATATCTGCGCACATGATGCAATGGCAAGAGGCCTTTTGTACCATGAGATGCCTGGGCATTACGTTTGGAAAAACAAAAACTGGCATCCACGTCTTAGAGGTGGCGACAAAGCTGTTGGGAGGATGGTGTCAGTCCCTCCCTCGGATGTTGAAAGGTTCTACATGCGCCTTCTTCTCTGCTATCGACGAGGGCCCTCCAGCTTTGATGAGCTCCGCACCGTGGATGGTGTGGCCCATACATCTTATAAGGAGGCTGCTATTGCGCTTGGGCTGCTCGACAGCGACGAGGACAGCGACAAGTGCCTCCATGAAGCCAGCACGTTTCGTATGCCGTCGCAACTTCGGTTCCTCTTCGCTACAATATTGGTATACTGCCACCCGACGTCGCCGAATACATTGTTCGACGATCACTTGCAGGCCATGGCCGAGGATTTCATGCGCGCGCACGGTGTCACAAGTATCACGCCTATTGTGACATTACATGTGCTGAAAGCCTTGGACCAGTGCCTGCAGAGCAACTCAAAGCATCTCACCGACTTTCCTGAGCTCCCGCAGCTCGCAGACTTTGCCCAATATGATGTTGAGCCCGAGACCCGCAACCGCCTCATCGATGCTGAAACTTCGTATGATCCACAGGGGCTGGCAGAGACGCTCAATAACCTAGAAAGGCTCACACACGAACAATGGCAGATCTTTGAAGAAGTTGTGCGCGCAGTCGATGATGAGAGCGTGGCTCGGCGTGTTTTCTTCGTCGATGGCCCTGGAGGAACTGGCAAGTCATTCCTTATTGAGAAGATCCTCGCGCGTGTTCGGATCGACGGGGGCGTAGCGCTGGCGGTTGCTACCAGCGGGATCGCTGCCCAGCTCCTCACGGGGGGCCGAACCGCGCATTCTCGATTCAAGATAAAAATTCAACTTGACGCCAACTCCACATGCAGCATCCCTCTCGAGTCGGACCTCGCCGATCTTCTTCGCATTGCCAAATTGATAGTCTGGGACGAGGCGCCAATGGCACATCGCTATGCACTTGAGTCTGTCAGTCGTACTCTCGGAGCCATCATGGGAAACAATCTACCATTCGGCGGGAAGGTGGTACTGTTGGCAGGAGACTTCCGGCAAATTCTTCCTGTCGTCCCTCGGGCCGGTGATGCGCAAATCATCTCAGCGTGCATCAAGAAGTCGTCGCTATGGGCGTTTGTGGAAGAGAGACGACTGACTCAGAACATGCGTGTTCGAACTGCAGCAGGCACGGATGCGGAAGAAGTGCAACGTTTCAGTGATTTCTTGCTCGAGATTGGTGACGGCCGACACACAATCCACCCTCAGCTCACTCACGACTATGCTGCGATTCCAAGTGATCTGTTGTTGCGACCTGTAGATGCCACTCTTCAACGTGTTGTGGAGCAGCTGCGTCTCAACATTCGTCGAGTCGTGGATCATCTGTACGGCGACTTGGGTTCTGAAGATCAAGACACCTTTGAATATTTGAGAGATAGAGCAATCCTAGCACCACTCAACAGTGACGTCGAAGATATCAACTACGAAGTCATGAGAAGACTCCCCGGCGACTACCACGAGTACCTCTCGCTTGATTCCGTGGAATGTGATGACGAATTCCAGCGAGAAATCTATCCCATTGAGTTTCTCAACTCAATATCTGTAAGCGGGCTCCCCCAGCATCGGCTCCGTCTGAAACAAGGGGCTACAGTGCTGTTGATGAGAACTCTGGATCCCGATCGCGGGTTGTGCAACGGGACGAGGCTTCTCATTCGCCGCCTCACGCCCAATTGCATTGATGCGGTTATCATGAACGGCAGATTCAAGGGTGAGCCCGCTCTGATTCCTCGAATCGCGTTGATCAGCAGCGAGACAGGACTTCCTTTCCAGATCCGACGCAAGCAATTCCCGATCCAGATTGCATTCGCAATGACTATCAACAAAGCCCAAGGTCAATCGATCCCCAACCTAGCTGTATATCTTCCGCAGCCAGTATTCTCCCATGGGCAACTGTACGTCGCACTCTCGCGAGCCACTGCGCGGAGTCAAGTAAAGGTAATGATCGTTGACCCTAAACTTCCAGATGGAAGCGAAGGTCAAGTGTACACCAGGAACATTGTGTATAGGGAACTGCTTCGCTCCGGATAGAAATAATTACGTATGTATTGGTTATATAACATTAATTACCCGCCCACTGGAGAAATTTATACCATCAGATTATACAGTGAACTTGGTGGCGGTTTGCTTTGTTTTTCAAATTTGAAATGGCGTGGACACGAGAAAGGGTCAACGCGCTCCTGCGGACGAAGAAAGATCGGTCGCTCCTCGACCCGTGGAATGGGATCAAGCCCGCTGCGCTCGAGGCGATCGGCTTTTATCCAAAGTATCTGACCTACCCTGTCGGCGTCCAACCCTACGGCAACGGAGCACCGAATTGGGTAAATGCGCGTACCGCGTATCGCGAAAACGCAGCCCTACAACATGACAGTCTCTGGCGCGTCCTTTTCTGGACATGGGCCAAAGGGTTGCCACATGTGCGGCCAAATGTTACTCACGCCCGGGCTGTGTTCGTGTGCCGCAAGTCCAAAATTGTTATCACCTACGAGCCTCGAGCCCTGCTCGCCAAGGACTACGAGCGAGCCAAGCGCCGGGCATTCAACTCCGCCCACAACCAGTTCATGAATTCGTTCTCCGCCGGGTACCAGTTCATGGTCGTCCACGGCAGCCAGTATTCCAGCTGGGACTGCGAAAAGCGTGCTGTCCGCTTCGGTATGTGTTGCCTTCCTGACATTATAGAGTTTGTCAGGTCAGGCTTCGTATTTGGCCCCAAAGATATCAAGTGTGCCAGGTGCTCATTGAAGGTGACTGGCATCCTCAAATTCTACAGGCGTAAAAAATGATACAACTGCACCTTTTTCCTTAATTATGGCTTGGCTTCGTACGGTCAACAATGGCCCGTGTCGCACGGGCCACGGGCAACCTCGTTGTCAACAATATTCATAATAACACACCGTCACGCACACGATCGTCAGATGGGCCCAACAAGAACGAGAAGAACAAGAAGACCGTCTTGTACGATGACTGATGATGATGATCGACAACAATTGACCTGGGGTGGCAGCCGATCACCCGCATGCAGGCAAGGAATGCAAGCCCATACCCACAGGTGAACAGCAGCTTTTTATGCATTTGTCCTGGGCCCGATTAGTCCACAGGCCGCAGGCTAATCCGGCCTCTGGACAATCGTGGTTGGACAACCGCGTTATTTACGTGACTTGCGGCGTTAAATACGGCAACGATGACATTCTAACCTATTTTTGAGGTGTTTGAGTCGGTTCAAAGCGCCTTGGCGCATTTGATAGGATGAGTCGTCAGATGCCTGGCGGCGCCGTCGACGGCGTGCGAGCTCCGACCCGGGGGAGCCCCAGGCGCACGACACTGCGTTGGCCATGGGCGGCGCCTCACAGGACCGCCGGCTTTCCACACAGAGCAATGGCGCCGTCGCCATGGGCCTCGGCCTTTCGCCGCATCCCACGCGCCGACGATCCCAGCAAGGGGCGGGGGCCATCGCCCATCGGACTCCGTCCATCACGCCGCCGGGGCACCACCACCACCAGGGGCGCGTCAGCCTCCTGGCCATGAGCCTCGGGATTTCGGGCTCGGGCTCGGTGGATTGGCAGGCCCCGTCCGTCAGCTCCCTCGGTGACGACGACGGCGGGGGTAGTGCGGACTGGCAGCCATCGGCGACGGCCCTGCGCCTCCGGTCCCTCGCGCGTTCCGTCCGCGCCGCGCAGACCCTCGGGACGCTCAAGGTCCGCAACAAGTACCTCGCGTCGGCGCCGATGGCTGCCGCGGGGTCGCCCACGGCCGCGGCCGTCGAGCTGCTCGGGCCCCTGCCATCTAGAGGCGTCACACGGGGCTCACGGGTCATCGCACTTCCAACGCACGAGTTCTCAACCGAGGAAATGAAATTCCGCCTCGAGCCCCTGGACGCGACGGCGTCCGGCTGGCGGCTGGACGATGGCGGGGGCGGGGGCGGTGGCCCCGAGACCTCAGACGCCACGGGCGGCACGAGCCCGCCCGCCCACGGCATCGGCACCGCCCGATCCACCAAGGGCACCAACAAGGTTCGCTGGAAGAACGCCCTAGTCAAGGCCGCCCCCGCGCCGGGAACCAAGGCCGGCCCCGCGACGACGGCGCTGAACTCCCCGTTTGCCTCGCTTGGTGGCAACAATGGCCTCGGGGCGACCCACGGCAAGCGGCCGATGACCTCGGCGGCGGGCGACCATCACCTGGGGTTCCCTCTTGGGGGGGGCAGTCATGATGGGCTCCACCCACCGACGACGTATCCGGAAGAGATCACGGATAATCTCGAAGCCCGGCTCTATTGCGCGCGGTCCTTTTACAAGCTCTCGTGTCAGCCGGAGAGCGAACTCGCCATCATCCGTGGCGGGGCCATCGCTCAGCTCGCCGAGGTCAGCGACTATGACCACCGCCTGCTCCAGGAGCTCTGCGCGGCGACGCTGGCCAACCTCACGTGCAACCCCGACGCCGTTGATGTTTTCGTCGCCCACGATGGGATCCCTGCGCTCTTGGAGCTCAGCTGGTCCCGAGCACTCTCGGTCAAGATCATGTGCGCAACCGCGTTGTCCCGGATCGCGAGCCGCGCGGTGCACGCGGCGGGGCTAGCCAAGTGTCGCGCGATGGTGGAATTCATGGCGATGATGGCGATCCCCAGTGAAGAGCTCCAGATGCTCGCGATCACGTCGATCGTCAACATGATCTACTTTGGCCACTCGTTTCCCGAGCGGGTCTTTCTCGGGGACCCCCACGCCGTGCCGCACCAGCAGGGGATCATGAACATTGTCACCCAGCTCGCGCAGAGCCTCACGACCATGCACTTTGCCGCCGGGGTGCTCTTCAACCTCGCGCTCTATCGCTTCAGTTGCGCTGGGGCCCTCCGCGGAGGTGGGGGCGAGATCCTCCTGGTCATCGCCGTCCAGGCCAGCAAGGCACTCGATGAGCACAGCGGGAGTGGAAGCACGAAATCACTGTCCGGGCGGACCCCGCGCCTTCCAATGGCCGAGGCGATGAACCTCCTCCGCCTCATCGCCGAGACCCTCGCCAACTTCTCCGCGCATGTCGAGTTCCATGGGTCCATGAGTGCCTCCGTCACCAAGACGCTCAGTTTTCTCCTCCAAGGGGCCCTTCGGGACCTCGGCAGTCGCTATTATTCGGGACAGGCGGAGGAGCGCCTCCGAATCCTCGCGGTGCCTTGTTCGCGTGCGTTTGCCAACTTCTCCAGCAATGAGGACGTGGGTCCGCAAATCTTCACGCAGGAGCTCGTGCAGTTGGTCACTCGGCTCTTCCTCATCGACCACACGCGGTTGCTTTCCTTGGGGGATTCGGTGATCTTCACCCGCAACGCCCTGCGGTCGATCACCAACCTCAGTTTCCACGAGCACTGCACGGCCCAGATCATGGAGTTCCCGCAAGTGTTGCCGAACTTGTCCCGGTTGATAGTACTGGAGAAGCCCAATCTGCCTCCGTCAGGCCCGCGTGTATTCGAGTCCGCGGCCACTCCGGAGAGCGTGTACGACGATTGTTGCCATTCCTCCGATTGTGGTTCGGACGATGAGATGCGCGAGGACGCGCTCATTGCAATCCTGAACCTGGCTCGACAGGGCCCGTACTCACAAGAACTCCTCCGGACGCTCGACGGTAAGGCCCTGGCTAACACCGCCGGAAGCACAATGAGCTCGCGCCGCCTCAAGTACGTCTACACGGTGGTGGTCTGCAACTTGCTCTTCGAGACGCGCCTCCAGCAGATTCTGTATGGGGACCTGGTCGTCAATGCACTCGTGGATGGGTTTTCGTTTTTCTCCTCAGCACCCGAGCGTGTGGGTGATCCCTTTCACGCCTCGGACCCGTGTTTTGGTGAGGCAACAGCCTACAAGACCCAGAATCTGGCGTTTCCCGATGACCAGGAGCGATTCCTCTCGGCGATTTGCACGGTCGCTGGCGAATTGACGGACCCGCGTAATATCGATCGCCTCGTGGAACTAAGTCTGAATTGCCTCCGTCTCCCTGAAGGCACCAAGACCACCTGCCAACAGCGCGCGCGGCGACGCCCGATCTCTGCGTACGCTGCGGCAACGTTGTACACTCTGGCTCGATCGTGCACACAGCGCGGGGACACGACCAGCCGCATCTACGGCCCCGAGACCGAGAGCGTGCTCATCGACGTCTGCGAGCGAGCGGCGTTGGGGCAGTGCCTAAACGCCGATGGGCGTCAGCAGCAGCAGTACTTCCACTGCGGCCACACCCAGGCATTCTGCGCTGCCTCATTGTATCACCTCTGCGCCTCAGGGTGGTTCAATGCGCGGATCATTCAGGCGCTCATCACCACGTGCAACGGCAACGAAGAATCGCTGTCGCTGCTGGCCTGCGCTGCGTCGTTTGCGATCATCTCGTTTTCTCCCGAAGGTCGACAGCAGTTGGTCCAGGCCCCCGACCTGGCGCGGGCGTTGAATCGACTAGGAAGGACGAGCCAGGTCGAGACCCAGCAGTACGCTGCCATCGCGGCGTGTAATGTCTCGGCCGTGCAGTGCGTCTGGTCGTCGACCGAGCTGAAAGACTTCATCGTCGTCGCCCTTCTACGGGCGAATTCGGTTCAGGCCAAACAGATCCACGCCAAGACCCTCGCGAATCTCCTCGCGCACCTCAATACCCGGGCCAAGGCCGTCGAGGACGGCGTGCTCTATGCCCTTCTCAAGCTCTCTCAGGTCATGCTCTCGCCCTCTGGGAATGGGAGCGACGACTCGAGGTTCACCACCACCGCGGCAGCGCTAGCGGCGCCAACGCAACCGCTCGTATTTGCCCCTGTTGCCGCCAATGAACGTCGGCCGGCCTCGCCCCACGCCAACGCGCCTCGCGCAGATCCCATGGACGAGGTCTTCAGCCTTGGCCTCCAAGTCCTCTTCAACCTCTCTTGCGACCACCAATATCACGCCAAGCTCCTCAGTAACGGCGTCATGACGTATCTCGCGGCGGCCGTGACTGGGAAACAGTCGGGGGTCACTGGATCGGGTGCTCACGGGACTACCGCCTCTATGGCCACGTTCACGTCGTCCTCTGGAGCCTCATCGGCAACGATACCAGGAAGCGGCAGCCCGGCCCCATCGGGGCTCATGTTGGCGTCGGGGTTCAGCGTCGAGAGCCGACGAAACGCGCTCGGGATCATGTGCAATCTCTCCAGCTACGAGGAGAACCACAAGGACCTCATCCACGCCCAGGTGACCGAGGTCCTCCGGAGTTACGTCGACTACGACACCGAGTCGCGAGCGTCTGCGGCCATGACTCTGCGGAATCTGAGCTGCCAGCAGCCCTGGGTCGAGATGATCTGCGATCGGCGAACGCTCGCGCTTCTCGTCGTCTTTACCTACAGCGATCACCCCGTCGTCAAGCACTTGTCAATCCACGCCCTCGCCAATTGCTCGCTCGTGGTGGATTCGCTGCATCTCTTTGGCGAGCTCAAGGTCGCCCGGGCGGTGATTGTGCTCCTCGAGGCCACCCTCCGGGTCGCATCGAGCCCTAACAAGGCGACGTTGCTGACGACCACGTCATCGACGACGGCGATTGAGGCCCTCGAGACGGGCATCGCCGCGCTCAAATGCCTGCACAACCTCGCGGTCGACGACATCCTGGCGCAGAACCTGATGGAGGAGAACGCGATCCTGCGCCTGCTGCCGCTTCTCGAGAAGAGCACACTGGGAGAGAGCGCTGAGGCGTGTCTCCTGGCGGCCAAGATGATCAGTATCCTCGCGAGCAAGGCCCGGTGTGCGGAGGCGCTCCTGAGACAGCGGACCGTGAGCTTCTGTGCGCTCGTCCACCGCAAGCACTCGCAGCACGTCGAAATCGCCCACGAGTGCGTCGCCATTCTCATGAGACTATCGACGTATCAGCAGATCTTGGGCGAGCTCACCGAGACGCAGGCGATCCCCGTGGTGGTGAGCATTTGTTCATCTGCCTGTGGCTGTGTGAAGCCGCAGATTCGGGAGCTGGGGGCGATTGCCATTCGCAACCTCACTCTCAGCGTGACCGAGTACCTCTCGGTCTTTTACGACGAGGCCGAGTTCGAAGGTGAGCTCTTGGCCCAGCAGCGGCATCGCTTGCACCTCGATAGTCGCATGGACAAGGGGGGAGTCCCGACGATCGGGCGGCTTATTGAGCGGCACCTGCTCGAGGGTGTCGCGCACTTTCAGAAGGAGATCGTGCGCTACCTCCCCGACGGGATCACCACCGAGACGGCCTGCGTGACGACCAACCGCGTGTTGCTCGAGGCAGCCGCGGCGATCGCCAACCTGAGCACGCTCAAGGGCTTCCGTGTGGCCATGGTCGACACGGGGGTCATCCAGACGCTCCTGCGGGTCTTTGACTATTGCCATCATTTCTCGACCGTCCCGGCGATCATCAAGGCCATTTGCTCGACGACCTTGCATCGACTGGCCATGGAGGACGGCGCGACGGTCGACGGCCGGGGGCTCCTGGTCCCCGGGCTTTTGGACATTCTGCAGCAGAGCGACGGGGAGCTCCACCAGGTTCGCTACGAGTGTGAGAAGGTCTCGTTTCCGTCAATGGACTCTGACGTGTCACCGGCGACTGGGGACGCTCCGTCGACCGCGGCCGTGGTCCCAACGCCCGCCCGCGGGCCCTCGACGTCGCCACAGCGCATCTCAGCTCGCCCCGGCGATACCTCATCGTCGACGTCACCGTCGGTGCGCGTGGGCAATCAGGCGACAGCGCCCTCGGCCCCGCGGGCCATGTTTGCCACGACCACGTGCGTCCGACAGAGCTACCGGGACTCCAAGTGGATGATCAACGTCGTCAAGACGAGCCTCTCGTCGGCGACGATGGTCCCGCAGCTCGAGAAGAAGCAGATCCGGGCCATCGGGCTCCCTCGGCTCTCGTTCTTCGACCTTGAGTGCATCGGGGCAAAGCCCGGGGCGTCGTCGTCGTCGTCTTCGTCAGCTAGCGCTGGGTCCGGTATTGGCAGCGGACATGACAGTGGGGACCCGACGACCGGTGCCAATGTGGCCTCGGAGCCCACTAGCCACGGGAACAATGGCGCGTCCGAGGGGCCCAGCGGCCTCAAGCGCAACGGCGGGTACCTCCTGCCGACCCCGGGCGAGCGCTTTGCCCGGTACTTGCCCGAGTGCGTCTACGACGCCGACCGCGGGGTCCTCCCGACGCGGACCAGCAGCAGCAGCAGCAGCAGCAGCCGCGGGGCCACGACGCCGACGACGACCATGACCTCCCGGAGCGGTTCGACGTCGTCGCTGCTGCTGCTCCCGGGCGAGTCCGCGGCAGACGCCGAGGCCCAGCTGCACTCGCAAAAGTTCGATCGGCACATGCGCCTCGCCCGGCGGAACCAGCGCCGCACGAATGTCCTCCCGGTGCTCACATTCGTCTGAGCGTCATGACGAATGAACGTGGCTAAAGTTATAGCATTTTCCCATTCTAGACCCCGAATTGTCCCATAAATGGTCCTCTGGACGACAAAGTCACCAAAATCACGACCATGTCTGGAGCTCTTCCTTGATCGCATCATCGATCAGAGGCTCTCGCCGCGAGGTGTATTGAGACGACGAGACGCCGGCCGGGCTGACCGCCGCACGCCCCCATGCAGCACGCCCCCAGCCACCATGGGGCCCCGGACGAGCCCGCGTTCCCGCGGACCAAGGCCGTCATCCTCATCGGCGGCCCCAACCAGCAGGGGAACCACTTCCGCCCGCTCTCACTGGACCTCCCAAAGCCGCTCTTCCCGATCGCCGGCCGGGAGATGCTCTTCTTCCACGTTGAGGCGTGTGCCAAGGTCCCCAACCTCATCGAGATCCTCATGATCGGCTCGTACGACGAGGGTGTCTTCACGCGCTTCTTCGACGCCATGTGCAAGCGCTTCAACGTGCAGATCCGCTATCTCCGCGAGGACAAACCCCTGGGTACGGCCGGTGGCCTCCGCTTCTTCCAGGATGAGATCCTCCAGGGCAACCCATCGGGTCTCTTTGTGCTGCACTGCGATGTCTGCTGCTCGTTCCCCCTGACCGAGATGCTCCACGCCCACCTTCGCCACGGCGGCCGCTGCACGGTCCTCGGCAAGCGCGTGTTCCACGACGAGGCGATCAAGTACGGCTGTCTCGTGGCGGACCCCGCGAGCAAGGAGATCCTCCACTGGGCTGAGAAACCCGAGACGTTCGTCAGTGACATTATCAACTGCGGGATCTACCTCTTTGATGTCTCGCTCGTCGAGGTCATCGTCCAGGTCGGCAACGCCATCAGCCGCCAGCGCCTCCGCAGTGAGTCAAGTGCCGAGGCCATTGTCGAATATGACCTCAAGAAGCTCTTCCCTGAGTTCAACAATCTCAATAACCTTCGGTACGTGCAGTTGGTATCGCACATGCTCGGTTGTCAACTAGAGTTTGCGATGAGCTGGTTTTGCTCTGGCGTAGACTCGAGCAGGACATCCTCCTCCCCCTCGCAGGGCCCGGCAGTGGGCTCTATCTCTTCGAGACAGGGGACTTTTGGTGTCAGATCAAGACCCCAGGGATGGCCATCACGTGCTCGGAGCTCTACATGCAGCGGTTCCGCTACACCAACCCGACGGCGCTGAGTGCGACCGGCGGGAAGCTCTCGCCACAAATTGAGGGCAACGTGGTCATCGACCCGACAGCACAGGTGCACCCAACCGCCAAGCTTGGCCCCAATGTCTGTATTGCCGCCGGGGTGACCATCGGCCCCGGGGTGCGCGTCGCACACTCGATCATCCTTGAGGGCGTGACCATCAAGGACCACGCCTGTGTGCTCTTCTCGATCATCGGCTGGAACTCGATCGTCGGTCAGTGGGCCCGTGTGGAGGGACAACCGCCCAATGCCGCCCAGATCCGCGTCAACTCGGCCGAGACGCCGCTCGTGCGAGATGTGACCATCTTTGCCGTGTCCGTGGTCGCAAACCCCGAGGTCATCATCCGCAATTGTATCGTCCTGCCCCACAAGACACTCACACAGAGCTACCACGACGAGATTCTCTTGTGATGTTCGTCAAAGGAGCCTCGGGGGGATAGCGAATTATGAAAATGAAAGCTACAACAGCACAGGACGGGACGCCGCCTCAGTGCACGTCGATTGTGGATGTCATCAATAACAAAACGCGTGTTGCTTAAAGTGTGACTGTCATCGAATGTGATCAAGAACCTGCTCAATCTGTAGCCAGCTCGTGCAAG
>JAADYI010000638.1:0-14317 GCA_023338185.1 Lagenidium sp. CBS 127285
AGGCCCCATGACAGCGTCGCCGTCGCCCCGACCGCGGCACTCGTTTCAAGGACGAACGGGTAAAACACATCGCTGGGGATCGAGAACCACAACGGGGGCGTCGGGGGGATCCACGCCGCGAGCTCTGTGGACGCGATGCGCACGAATGAGACCGTCGTGGTGAGCACAAAGGTCTCGCTGGCATTCGCCTGCGACTGCCCCGGCCCCCGCCAGAACGACCACGTTGCCTTGCCGTGCGTGGCCCGGGCCGCGACGATCTTGGCCTGCGGGGCGTTCGCGGGACCGACCTCGGCCACGAGGAACTCGAGGTCCAATGATGCGAGGAGGTTCTCGCAACGGAGCTCGTGTGGGCTCGCGGTAATGAGCGTCGCGGGGCTCTTGGTCGGGGGGTCGTAGTCGAGCTCGAGCCAGTCGTCAACCAGGAACGGATCGGCATTGCCAAAGGCCCCGACGCGGGTGAACTTGACGGCCAACGCCGCCGCGACGGGTGTCGGTGGCGATGAGCACAAGGCCGAAAACTCATCCGCCGTGAGTGTCACGGAGCAGCTCGATCGCGAGTCCTCTCCAAAGAGCACGGGCTCGAGGTCATCCACGGCCCCGTCGCAATCACCGAGACCCGGGAGCGCGAGGCCACCGGCCACCTCGTCGATGACCTTGAGGCCCTTCCCCTGGGCATCGATGCCGCTGACGACCGCGCCGATCCGCACGGGCCGCCCGAGGACGTACCCGGGGTTCCCCGATCGCGGATACGTCGCGAGATTCCCCATGACCAATGACCGAGTGATGACCGCGGAGCTCGTGAACGTCACGCTGGTGGTGAAGGCGACGGCCACGGGCTCGGACGCCGCCGCTGTCACCTCGCCGATCGTGACTCGCGCTCGGACGCCCTCGATGTGCCCGTTGCCGTCGTGTTGAATCGTCCAGTCAACGCCGACGAGGGCCCCGATGCAGCTCTGGCTCTGGTCGGCGACGTTGGTCCGAAGCTGGGGCGTAGGGAAGTAACTCGGATAAGGCGTCGCGAGGCGGCTCTCGGCTGTCGTCGACGTGGTAATAGCAGTGTCCCGCTCGTAGAGCTCGATCTCGACGGCCACAGTGTCTGATGCCTGTGCATTGGGGGTTTTGGGGATTCGCAGGTTCGTCACGCCGGCCGCGGGGTCGAGGGGCCCGCCGCCCGTCGTGCAAGTCTCGGCGAGATCCTCGATGGGCCTCACGCACGTCGATCGGGGACGATCGTAGCCAAAGCGGATGGGCGAGTGATCGAGGCACTCGGTCGACGTGGCGCTTGGGGCGATCCACGGCAACCACGGGGCCGCGATCGCCGATTGCGCCGAGGCCGCGAAGACCGGGAGCACATCCCCGAGGGCGAATGCGGAGCCCGTTGGGGGAAGAAGCGGGTCGGTCGCGGCTGCACCGGCGTTCGCTGTGGTGGTGGCGAATGTGTAGAGCTTGGGATTCTTGAGGAAGGCATTGGCGACGCTCATGGTCTCCTCCTTGGTCGTCGGGAGGTAGTCGCCGACGACCTCGTTGTTGTCGACGGCCACGCATAGCACCGAGTCCGCCAGCAGCGCGTTGACGCCCTTGGCAGCGGCGGACGAGGACAAGGTCGCGAGCGTCAGGTCGGTGCTGCAGTACTCGATGCTGGGTTTGATCGGCGTTGTGTCCTCGCACAGCCCCTGGGCCCGAACGGCCGCGACGTGCGCCGTCGTGCACTGCTCAAGGGGAATATGAGCCGATCCGGTCCAGCGCAAATCAGGGCATCGTGCGACTGACCTCGGCATCGCAGCAGCAAAATGGATCACAGGCCCCGGCGGTGAGGTCGCAGGTGCACCCGCAGTCGAAGAACGCGCAGGACTTGCTCGAGGATGCACTATACAAAGAGAGAGGACACGACAGAGAACGCATCACCCACTGCTCTCCAGCGCGCAATGCTCATTTACTCACCTGCTGTCGACGCACGTGCAGCCGATGGGCGCTGCAAGCGCCGACTCCGCGGCGTTGATGGCGTCGGCCGTGACCAGAGACCAGTTGACGGCCGCGGCCTGCGAGCTCAGCTCGAGCCCGTGGGCGCCACCGACGACGAGCCCCAGCGCGGCGGCTGCGGTGGTCGTGGTCCACGTGGCCAGCGACGCACACGACCCGCGACGATCGCATCGCGGACGCCGGCGGCGGTGGCGTGGGGGCATCTCTCGTCTCTGGGTCATTGACGCCAACACAAAGGAGCGTGCGTCGCTTCAGGATCCACGCGCAATGATGTGGGCCACACTATTTACCTCTCTTGTTGGGTTGTCATTTGAATCGCACCCTCTCTTGCGCGATGACTCGACAATACAAATCTGATGGGCACTTGTGATGGCCAGTGCAAGCTTTTAACCCCCTCCCGCGGGTCGTTTTAGGCACCCATCGAGATCCTCTTTCGTGGTCAAATCGGCCATGGGTTACGTTGAGATAACCCCCTGGGTTAGTGGGGTTAGTCGTTAAAACCTCCCGCCCTGCTTGCCAATTTGTACTGCTTTTGGGCATCCATGTCACCGCACACTGACAACGGAAGCGCGGCAACAAAATCGCCCGAGGCGGCGATCGTCGATTGAACGCCCGCCCGCGCGCTTCGTGCGTGCGTGTCCGTCGTGCGTGGGGTCATGGACAACGACGACGAGGCGATGACGCTCGAGGCCATGGCGACGCCCGACGACGTCGATGCGGGCAACGAGCCCATGGACGAGCCCCGGACCCCCTCGCGGCACGACCAACGGCTCCTGCTGCAACAACACGAACAGCAACAGCAACAGCAACAACAGCAGCAGCAGCAGCGGACGATGGGGCGGAGCCAGCACGAGCGGCGGCCGCCGATGACCCCCAACAGCGTCCGCGCGCAGGAGGAGCGGCTCCTCCGCCGCGGACGGACGATCGTACGCTTTTCCAACGAGGAAACGAGCTCGAGAGGACGCACCAGACATTCTGACGGTTTGTGTCGGTTAGGCGGCCGAGTTTTCCCAGCGGCGGCAGCGCAAGCGCTACGAGTTCCAGGTGCTCCCGGACTCGGGCCACCGGACGGCGTCCAACTCGTCCCCGGGGCGGACGCACCCCGAGGGGGGCGGGTCCCCGGCGCGGTACTCGGCCGATCAGGTCGCCGAGGCGGTCATGTCGTTTGCCGATTTCTTGCATTTTCTGGTACGAAGAGGCGCGCGACGGGGGGGTCGGTGTGTGGTTTGTCGACGATCTCGCGCATGGCGCTAAGAGTCGACTGGGTTTGTTCGTGATATGAAATCATGAGGAACAGGAGGAGAAACAACGCGAGCACCCCCTCATGCCCGTGATCATCGAGCGCTTTGCCGAACTCGGGGCCGTCATCGAGTCCCAGAAGCGACATATTGACCACTGGAAGGCACGTCGCCCGTTCGTGGAGTGCCTTGTTTGGCCAGGGGCTGACCGAACGTGATGCTGCTGTCACAGCAAAAGGAGCTCGATCTCGCCATCTCCGAAGCCCAGCAAAACCTCGATCTCTTCAAGGACGTGGGGATGGTGAGCAGAGTGCATTTGCTTCCGATACGAGGTGCTGCACAACCTGCCGTGTTCTGACCCTATCGTGTGTGGGTCTCTGCCGTTGGGTAGCGGATCGAAAAGCTCGAGCTGCAGCTTGCCAGTGCCCAGGTTGAGAAACAAAGTTGGGAAGAAAAGTACCAAAAGGCGTCCCACGAAGCGCGAAACATGATACGCGGGGCCGAGGACAAGGTCCGCGAGCTCCATCACCAGATTCAGGAGCTCTCGAGTCGGAACAATGACCTGGACAATGTCATCAAGGACCGCAACGAGACCGTCATTTTAATGGAGAAAGATAATAACGAACTCCAGAAGGCCGTCGAACAGGTAGCATCTGACCGGGACCGCCTCATGCGCGAGCAACGTGCTTTCGTTGAACAGTGTGCGAAGCAGGAAGAGATGCTCCGAAGTGCAGATGAGCAATTGCAGCAACTCAATGAACGGTGCGAGGTGGAGACAAGGCGCGTGAGGGAGATAAGTGAAGCCGCTCATCAGTGGGAAATCAAGCACCAAGAGGAACGAAGACTTCGGGAGCATATTGAAAATGACCTCCTTCTCGCCAGGCAGGAACACGAAGAGAACTCCCAAAACTTAAAGCGCATCCTCGGTGAAAGTGGCAAATTTCGTGTCGAATTTGAGACCGCTGCTGCCAAATACGAGCATCAACTGCAATCGGCCCGCGAACGGATTTCCCAACTAGAAACTGAAAACCGATCGCTTGAGGAGAAGTTAGGCAAAGAATTGGAGCGCGGACGTCAATACGCAGCCGATATTAAAGCAATCCGGAAGCAAGCAGAAGAAGAATTGGTTACATCTCAGACAAACATGCAGAAAACGTTCACTGCTCATCTTGCTCAGGTTCGGGAGGAGCTTAGTGAAGAGACTCGGCGAACGCGCATCGAAATGGAGAGTATCCGGCAGCAAAACAAGTATTTGCAAAGCTTAAGCCACGAAAAAGCGGATCAAATCACACGATTAACTCGAGATCGTGCCGACCTAGAAGGCCAAGGCACGCAGATCGAGCAGGAACTGAGGAAAGAGGTCGGAGAGTGGCAAGGACGATGTGAGCTCCTTCAAAATGAACTGAGGCAGAAAGACAGAGAGTTAGACGGGATTCTGAAGAGGCAGCGTGAAGACATCGAAGCACAGTTTAAGGCTCATTTATCTGATGTTGAAACCTTCTTAAATCAGAAAGTTGAAGAGAACGACAAACTTAAAGATCTCCTCAGATCAAGAAATCAGGAGTTAGCGACGACAAGAGAAGACAATGCTGCCGCTGAGCAGAAATGGCAAAAAACTCACGACGATGCAGTCTCAGCATTGCGATCTTTGGAATTGGAAAATTCGTCTTTGAAAACCAATGTTGAACACCGAACGAAAGAAGTTGAACTTCGAGACAAAGAAATCGAATCCCTTAAAGATCAGATATCAAAATATCTTACACCAGATAATGATCGTCCAAAGGAGGCAGAATTGCATCATCGAGAACGACTCCGCCTTGAAGAACAGTGTCGAGACCTTTATCGGCAGCTTGAGGAGCTCTCAAGAAATGCGGAATTGAGTTTGCAGCGAGCTCATGCTTCGTACCTTGAAGCAGCAGAAGAAGTCAGTGCTCAACGTGCAACAATGGTGTCATTGCACCATGAAAAAGACGATTTGCAGCGCGCGCTAACTGAGTTGGCAGCAGAAAAAGCTGCTCTTGAAACTCACATGCAGGGACTGATGGATGAGAAAGATCTGGTGATGGAGTCGTATACGCAATTAGAGCGACAGCGGAATGAGTTTGAAGAGAAAGGGAAACAACTGTATGAAGCATGCAGTCAGTTGGAACGTGACAAGGATGACCTTCAATCCATCATTATCAAGTTGAATGAGAAAGTTGAGCGTCAGCAGGCTGAGGTGGCGAGTCTCAACCAAGCAACGTCAGTGCAAGTGCAGACTCAATTAAACACAATGAGCCAGACACACCAATCTGAATTGGAACGGTACAACACCGAATTGCAAGGAAGAGAAGACGAAATTAGCAAACTTCGTCAGTTGATCACTATGCACTTGGAGTCGCAAAAAGCAATAGATGCAAAGTGTGATGACGCCACACGTTCTTTACGCGAACGAGAAGCAGAATTGTCTCGAGCCAAAGAAGAGATCAAGGTTTGTCGCGATACAATCGAGCGAGCGGAAGATAAGCATCATCGATTAGTAGCGGAACTGGAAACCGCGAAATCTTGGGCAAGCAAGTACAAAGCCGAACTTGATGCCTTGTCTCAGGAAAATGTTCACCTCACTCAACGCCAAAATGAAGATCAGATCCGTGAGACCAACATGATGCGAGAAGGGCAGGAGCTGTCGTCGCAGTATGAGCGCTTACTCCAAGAGAATTCGAGAATTCGCGAGAGTGCTCAGCATGAAATCGACCGCCTTCAAGCAGAAATTAGCACACGGGAGTCCGAGTTTCGTGTTGAGCGAGATCGACTTGCCGACACCATACACTCACTCGAAGCTCAAAACATTGCTGTATCCAAGACGGCTGCACAATACGAAGATGAACTCAAGCGATTGTCCAGTGTGCTTCAAAGTGAGACAGACACACGGCGCACCATGGATGCTACAATTGCGGCGATTCGCAAGGAACGAGACGATGCCCGATATTCAGCTGAGAGTGCCACTGTGAAGCTTTCTACCATTGAGAAGAAACTTAACGATTTCCAGCAACGAGCGATGGCAAGGACAAAGAATGATTCCGATAGAATCGCTGTCCTTGAATTGGAGAACCAAGAGTTCGAAACGAAGATTTCGAAGCTAGCTGCTGCACAAGAACATACAGTCCAACAAATGCAAGGTGATAGGAGAGAACAAGCGGCAGAATCAGACCGGAAGGATCAGTTGTTGCAAGAAGAAGTGACTATGCGTCGACGTGCAAATGATCAAGTCGCTACCTTGCAACATAAGATCGTGCTGCTTGAGCGTGATCTGTCAGCGTATCGGAAAGTGCAAGTACATTGTACTGAGTTGGAAAGTTATGTCGAAGAGCTTCAGAATACTCTCTCGACTCTGCAACATGAGAAGGACACCCTTCGTCAACATCTCTCAGCGTCAAAAGACGAACTGGCATCACTAAAGCGCCAACTGAACAATGGTTTGGCTGAGGCTCACCTGGTTCGCTCAGATGCAATGAATTTGAGGTCCGATCTCACATCACGAATTGAAGCGGTTGAATCAGAACTCCATCAAGCTCAAAGCCTTCTTGTTGCAGAACGTGATCGCAATCAAGACCTTGCTGATCAGTTGAACCGGACAATACAAGCTTCGCAGGCAGCACTAGACGAGAAGGATGACATTATCGAGAGTCTTGAACGTCGTGTTAAGGATTTGGCAGATGAAGTCTCACGACGACGCAGGCGTGAAAACACAGATGCTGATCGGATACAGAACCTGCAACTCGTTGAAACTAACTTGACTAAGCGTTTGAAGGGCCTCCAGCAAAGATACGACGCGGTGGTTACTCGTGAGAGCAATCTCCAAGCTGAACTTACCGACGTGCTGAAGGAATCGGTCACCGAACGCGAGAAATTGATGTTGGAGTTGCGTGAAGCTGAGCTTATTGCAGAAGTTCTCGGCACGGAATATTCTGTTCAAGAAGGTGTGTGTGAAATGCGCAGACAGCTTGCTCGGACTCGAGCCGAGCTTTCGGAGCACATGGTCTCTTTGAGTGAGAAAGAAAAGCATGTGCAGCGCCTTCAAAGCGACTTGCAAATGGCTCAAAGAACTGCAAGAGAGGCAGAAAGGATGAACGAGCGACTCATGAAGAAGCGGCAAGAGGACACCCAACTTCAACGAACAGTGACTGAGATGGAAGAGAAGTTATGTCAACTTACTGTCGAGAATTCTCAGCTGCGTGACCATGAACACCACGAAAAAGTCGCCCTGCTTCAAGGATCGCGAGTAATGAAGACTGAGCTTGAAGCTCGCTGTTCTACATTGAAAGCTCAAATCCGTGAGTTGCGCGAGGAAAATGAGAGGTTACGTAGTGACTGTGACGAACTTCAGCGAAAACACGACGCACGAACAGCCAAAGATATGACTGAGCAGAAGGCTGCAGCATCAACGATATCACGGCTCACCGTAAAGTTGAAGAAGCGTCAGAGTGAAATCGAGGCACTGAGAAATGGAGTCGCTCAGGACTCTCCAGTCGTTGTTTCGCATTCACTTTCCCACCGGGTGAGGGAACTGGAGGCACTCGTGGAGCGAAAAGAGGAAAAGATCATGTTCCTCAACGAGCATCTCACTTCTCTGATCACGACAAACGTGAATCTCCAGCACGAGAATGAGGAATTATCTATTCGAATCCACGCGCGAGCACCTTGATGTGGCGAAAGGTTGTCATGGAAGTCTCTATTACCAGTTGAAATTTCGTCAAATAGCGGGGATGTGTAAAGTTCTAGTATATCCTTCAAGGCGATCTCTCTTGTACCCACGATTATCATACGAGTTCTCGATGCTTTGTCTCCGGGAGGTAGAACCAAAAGAAGATGAGACACACACCGTACGTGAGGCCATATGCAATAAAGGTGAGGGACGTGCCGAGCGTCTCGAACAGCGTCAGCAGCGTCCCATTGACGAGAAGGGAGAACAGCGACATGGAGAAGGTGCAATAGCTCATGTATCGCGCCCGGTAGCTGCTGTCGGTGAAGAGCTCGCTGAGAATGACCACAAAGAGGATGCTCGGCCCGATCGCCGCGAAAATGTTCATCACCCCAAAGGTCGCAATGACACTGGTCGAGGCCATCGAGTTGCTCTTGAAGTCATCAGTCGAGTACTTGTCAAAGATGATCCCGCTGACCAGGAAGGTTCCCGTGACGATGGCGAGGCAGAGGAGGTAGATCTGTCGGCGCGGGTGGGTGTTGATGAGGAACCGCGCCGCAAAGGCCACCGATATCGCCGCGAGCAGCGCGCACAAGAGCCCAAAAATGTTGGCATCCTGGCGGGTGTAGTTGGTCAGCGCCTTGGAAATGATCTCGGGCCCGTAAAAGAGCGAGGCGTCGACGCAGTTGTTGACCCACGCGAGCAAGATGCCGATGAGGAGCTCCAGACGCGGGGCCGACTGGCGGCTGGTGGAGTTTGTGCCGCTGCTGCTGACGCGGGGGTCGACGCCCGATGTGCTGCCGGTCGAGGCCGTTGTGGCTTCGTGGTCACCGCCCTCTAGGTCAAACTTTTCCGGGTCTTCTTTCCATCGCAGCCACTTGACGCTCTCCGGGAAGACAAAGTAAAAGCTGTAGAGCACATAGAGCGCGGGGAAGCTCCCAAAGGCCAGACACGATCGCCAGTTTTCATTGACGACGAGGAGGAAGAGGTACGGCACGGCGCAGCCCGAATTGACACTGCGAAGATCGTCACCGAGTCGACGAGAAACAACAACAAAACAGCAAAAACAAATTTGGCCATCAGCACGATCGACGCCACAAGACGATTCGAGCCGCCACGGTGGCGGCGGGACCAAGGACGTACCCGAGTTGGAAGAGCGTGAGGTAGGTCCCCCGGTGCTCGGCGTCGACGCACTCGCTAATGTACATGGGCAGCAGGAGGATCGAGAGCCCATTGCCAATGCCCGTGCAGAGGCGCCAGAAGAGCAGCCACCCAAAGCTCCCGCTGAACATGCTCCCGAGGAGCGTCCCGAGGATCGAGCCCCCGCAGGCGAGCATGGCCATGGGCTTGCGGCCAAAGGCATCGGCGAGGCGGCCCCCGACGAGCATGGACGAGGCATCGCTGAGCGTCGCCGTCGCACTGACCATCTCCTGCTCGAAGGACGTGAGGTTGAGATCGTCTTTGATGTACTGCAGGGGCGCGGCCATGCTACACCCACACGTCACAGATCGCATGGACACCATTTAGTAATCAGCCAGTAGCTCCGCACAATGGCATTCAGTTCGGGTTGACGGACCTGACGTTGTAGCCGTAGATGAGCCCACCGAGGAGGCTGAAGAGCATCCACGTGCGGGGTTTGATCCCCGCGACCGTCGGTCCCGCGTACGACGGCGAGAGCGCCACGTCCTCGACGCACGCGTGGTGCGCCGTCGGGGCATCGGCGTCTGTGGCTTCGGAGCTCGTGGCCCGCCTCCGGGCGACGATGCTGTTGCTGCTGCTGCCGTTGTGGCCAACAGCGCTGCTGCTACCGCCGCTCGTGCCGTGCCCGTGGCTGCCTCGCCGCGCGGTCTCCTCCCGCAGACGCAGGAGCTCACTCGTCTCGTCCGTCATCATCAGCGGTGCCTCCTGTGGCATCGACGCACGTCTGCTCCTGGGCTGGTGGAACTGGCGAGATTGGACTCAGGTTAACCACGTCTGAGTCGAACCACACCCAAAATACCCTGGCCCAGCGTATTTTGGGCTCCAGTTCCCCTCCTTTCGTCTTTTCACTGGTGGAAATCTTTGTCCTCGTTTTCGACCAATCTCCGATCGTCCCCCCTCCTCCAGCCCCAATAGAGGCCCCCTCTTGGGGGAGCGGATCAGCAACAACACTCGCGTAGATCGCCCCTTTGCTGCTGACGCGCGGCATCTCTCTCGCAGCACACGCGATGGCCTCGACGGGCGTGAGCAACGAGCGCTACTGCACGGTGCTCCTGCAGCCCCCCGCGGGCTCGGGGGCCGACGGGGCCAAGGGCCTCCCGCCGTCGCAGGATGAGATCCTCAAGGGCCTCGAGTCGCCCAAGGTCGAGCTCAAGATCCGGGCCGTCAAGAGCGCGATCCTCGGGCTCCTCCATGGTGAAAAGTTCCCCCGGGTGCTCATGCACATCATCCGCTTTTGCTCGACGCAGAGCGACCACACGCTCAAGAAGCTCCTGATGATCTACTGGGAGATCGCCCCCAAGTACGAGTCGGGGCCGACCCCGAAGCTCCTCCCGGAGATGATCCTCGTGTGCAATGCGCTGCTCAATGACCTCAACCACCCGAACGAGTACATCCGCGGCTGCATGCTCCGCTTCCTCTGCAAGACCAAGGAACGCGAGATCCTCGAGCCCCTCAAGGACGCCGTCAAGGCCAATCTCGAGCACCGCCACGCCTACGTCCGCAAGAACGCGGTCATGACGGTCTACACCATGTACAAGAACCACGGCGAGCTGCTCATCCCCGATGCCCCCGAGCTCATCGAGCGCGTGATCCTCCATGAGACCGACGCCGGGGCCCGGCGGAATGCCTTCCTCATGCTCTTTGACTGCGCCCAGGAGCGGGCCGTGACGTTTTTGATGAACACGATGGAGCAGGTCGCCAAGTACGGCGATGGCTTCTCGCTGGTGATCCTCGAGATGACCCGCAAGGTCTGTCGCCAGGACCCCGCGCAGAAGGCCCGCTTTGTCCGCTGCATCTTTACGCTCCTCAACTCGTCGTCCCCGGCCGTGAGCTACGAGGCCGCGTGGACGCTCGTGACGCTCTCGTCGGCGCCGACGGCCGTCCGGGCCGCGGCCAAGACGTACTGCGGGCTCCTCAACTCGCAGAGCGACAACAACGTCAAGCTCATCGTCCTCGATCGCCTCGCGGACCTCAAGAAGCACCACACCAAGGTCCTCCAGGAGATCCTCATGGACATTATGCGCGCGCTGTCGTCCCCGAGCATTGACATTTGCAAAAAGGTCCTGGAGATCGCCATGGACCTCGTGTCGACGCGCAACATTGAGGAGGTCGTCACGCACCTCAAGCGCGAGGTCGTCAAGACCCAGGACAAGAGCCTCGAGAAGAGCGGGGAGTACCGGCACCTGCTCATCCAGGCCATCCACACGTGCGCGGTCAAGTTCCCCGATGTCGCCAACCACGTCGTGCACCTGCTCATGGAGTTTTTGAACTCGGATGGGGCCATGGACGTGATCCTCTTTGTCCGGGCCATGTGCGAGTCGTACCCGGACCTCCGCGAGCGGATCCTCCAGAAGCTCCTCGTGGCCTTTGCCGACATCTCCCTGGCCAAGGTCTATCGCGTCGCGCTGTGGATCCTCGGGGAGTACGCGACCGCGGATGTCTTTGAGGGCGGCAACAGCGACACGTCGATCCTCGAGGCCGCCAAGACGATCTTTGCCGCCCTCGGGCCCCTGCCCTTTGCCACCCACGCGGCGGCCGCGGCCCCGGCCAAGGACCCAAACAGCGAGGGCGAGGACACTGCCGCCGGGGTCGCCTACGCCAAGCCCGTGACCAAGAGCGTCGTCCTCGCCGATGGGACGTACGCCACCGAGACCTCGTACAGCGCGACGGCCGCGGCGTCGTCGGCCAAGAAGGCCCAGGTCGAGGACGA
This sequence comes from Lagenidium sp. CBS 127285, assembly GCA_023338185.1. Taxonomy (NCBI): domain Eukaryota; phylum Oomycota; class Peronosporomycetes; order Pythiales; family Pythiaceae; genus Lagenidium; species Lagenidium sp. CBS 127285. The sequence continues at coordinate 11,810 of JAADYI010000638.1, forward strand.
GAGCGTCGCGGGGCTCCGGAAGCTCTTGTTGAATGGGGATTTCTTCCTGGGGACGGCCGTGGCCTCGACGCTGACCAAGCTCTGCCTCCGGGCGCTCCGTGGTCACCCCGGGGCCGCGCAGTCGGGGCCGATCAAGCAGCTCATCCTCGAGTCGTCGCGGTATATGTGCGCGATCGTCGCCTATGGGCAGTCGAAGGACACCAAGCACGAGATTGACGAGGACTCGTCGCGGCGAATCCTCATGGGCGTGCGGATCCTCCTGGACCCGGAGTGCCTCGAGCTCTCGTCGCCGATCATCACGGAGGACTGCCGGGCGTCGTACCGGGCGCTTCTCGATACGCAAAAGGCCCAACAGGCCGAGCTCGAGACCCCCGAGGAGCCCGTGACGCAGGCCGATGACCTCATCAGCTTTCGCCAGTTGCGGGGCAAGAAGGCCCTGGGCTCGACGGACATTGACATTGACGACGGCGCCGATATCAACCGCGCGCTGGGTCAGGACGGGGCCAATGAGTACAGCGGCAAGCTCCGCCACGTGCACCAGCTCACGGGCTTTGCCGACCCGGTGTACGCCGAGGCCTACGTGACGGTCCATGACTATGACATTGTCCTCGAGATCCTCGTGGTCAACCGCCTCCCGCAGACGCTCAACAACCTGTCGGTTGAGCTCTCGACCATCGGCGATCTCAAGATTGTCGAGCGCCCGCAGCCCCAGACCATCGGCCCCTTGGACCAGCGGACGATCCGGGCCAACATCAAGGTCTCGTCGACCGAGACGGGGCACATTTTCGGCACGATCGTCTACGACTCGACGTCGGGCGCCGAGAAGACGTACGTCAACCTCAATGACATCCACCTCGATATCATGGACTACATCCAACCGGCGACGTGCACGGACGCCGAGTTCCGGGCCATGTGGGCCGAGTTTGAGTGGGAGAACAAGGTGGCCGTCAACACGGAGCTCACGAATGTGTTTGAGTTTCTCCAGCACGTGGTCGACAAGACCAACATGCGCTGCCTCACGCCGACGGCCTCCCTGGGTGGGGACACGCACTTCCTCGCGGCCAACCTGTACGCCAAGAGCGTGTTTGGGGAGGACGCGCTCGTGAACCTGAGCGTCGAACGGCAGGAGAAGGGTAAGATCACAGGGTACATTCGGATCCGCAGCAAGACCCAGGGGATCGCCCTGAGCCTCGGGGACCGGATCACGGCCATTCAGCGCGGCAAGGAGGAGCAGAACAAGCGCAAGAAGATTCTGACGTAGAGGGGGTGAGGCGATGATGGTAAATTTGGTGGTGGTGGTGGCCGCGACGACGACTGTCGGGCAGGGCCCAGCGTTGGGCTTTTGTCGAGCGGGAAGTTGTTGGGCACAAAAAAAAATTCATTCTCGTTCTTCATCCTTCTCTGTCTAAATACACTAAAACTCCATACTGTTCATAGTGTTGAATGAGTTCCACGGTTCTGTAGGAATTCGACGTTTCGACTTTGATGTACTTGGATTTGGGTTTGTGAGCTTCTCAAAGAGACGAACTCGAGCTGATGTGCGGCGTCTAAGGGGAAGGGATTTGTGTTTTCCGTGAAACGTGTTCGCGCTTCAAGAGGGTATCGCAAGTAAATTCCGAGTCATGAGCAATCGCGTGGAGGTTTACCCAGCCACGTTGACGCTGTTTTTGGCAAGGAAGAAGGATGGTGAGACAACCAATTGGCTGACCGGCGGTCCGATAGTCACGCATGGAGCGTGTACACCCAACTGAAGACTTTGAAGAACTCCCCCAGATCAAAACGTCAGTATGTGTCACTGCCAGCTGCACTTTTGAAGATATGCGTGTGGCCACGCAGGCTCAGAGGACGTGTTGCTGCATTGTCGTCGGGAATTGCATGATCTGTGGGACTTCCAGCAAGATGAAGTCATTGCAAAATGTAAGAGGATTTATTGTGTGGACCCCGTGGCACAGACAGCTCGGCGTCGACGCTGAGTTTTGTGGCTTCTTCGGATATGAACATTTACGGTTGCCCGTGGGCTTGTCTGTGGCCTCCCTTTTTGCAAAACAATACCAGGAGGAAAACCATGGTACAATGGCGATTCGTCTTACTGCATGAAGTCGTGACTTGCCATCTCTTTGAATACTTCGAAGTAAGTAGCTTTGTCGTCTGTGCCAAAGCGTGCAGTGTGAGCTGAATCGGTGAGCACATAGTTGTCCTGACGCAGGAGTAGTTATCAAAAAAACACAGTTCTTGTCAAATAAAATAGTCAAGGCTCGCAGCACGGCGAATTTTGACATGGACAAAGCCAAGGCCACGGTTGCCGCGATTTCACGTAAGCGCGATTTCCGGATGCACTGTTGTCACCAACTGCTACTCTCATTCGGATCTCGTCGCAACGCGGTATTCTTACGTTTCTTCATATTGCAACAATAATACTTGCAGGAATCCACAAGTCCTCCCAAATCCTACATGCAAAATGATCTCTATGCACTCTATTGTGAATAGCAAATCCGATTGAACTCATCC
>JAADYI010000639.1:0-14297 GCA_023338185.1 Lagenidium sp. CBS 127285
CCCCCCCCCCCCCCCCCGATGATACAGCTCATGATTCTCTTCAAGGCCCCATTCATGCAGTTGCTCGGTGTTGGCCCGGTGGTGTACCTCCAGTTTGCCTTTTGCATGGCAACATCCGCTGGCCTCGCTGTCACGTTGTTGATGAGTTGGCATCTCTACCTCATCCTCACAGCGCAGGTGGGTTGTGTGCGACGAATGAATTGGTGTGGGGTGATCTCATCAGGTGTATTGTTTAGACATCAGTGGAGCTCCAAATCAATCGGTCCAAGCGCAGCCGTCGGCTCAATGGCGGACAGGTCGTCAGTCCCTACAGCCAAGGCAACGCCCACGCAAATTGGGAGTTGGTGTTCGGCCCGTGTCAATTCAAGCTCTTCAGTCTTCTACCAAGCACCGACCTTCCACCGTTGGAGCGGCCACGACGGATACAGGGGCCAGACGGCGCCCTGCCGCGTCTGCAACCAACAAGCGCCGAGATCATCGTTTGATGGACACGACGATCTCGGCGCTTGTTGGTATGAATATCTGCTCAGAGGTGCTTCGAGCTCGTGTGCTCTTCCCCTTGCTCTATATGGACGAACACACGAAGTCGAAGTACCCCTGGTATTCACTTGAACACGACTTTACTGTTTCCGAGTGAAGGTGTACAAGCAATAGATATCGCTCATCTCGTTGAAGTGCAGGTCGAACAACTCGACGACCGAGTCATTGCCTACCAGCGGGTTGGATTTGTACGAGTCGGGGACGATTTGGATCTCACAATGAAATCCGCGGGCCTCCATCGCATCCTTGAACTCGACGAGCGAGTCACGAGCCTGAGACGCCACGTGAACAAACTTGGCGTCCCCGTTCGAAGCCAGGAGGCCATCAACAACATCTGCAAGAACAGGAACGATGTCGCGGTGATATACGAGGTCCGACCCGAGGAGAACGTCAAACTTGGCTGAGCTGTCGCCGCCTTGTGGCCAGGTCTCCGGCTTCGCCCAGTCGATCGCGGCCACCTCCAACGCGCGGTTGGCGTTTTCTCGTAGACTCTTGCACTCGACCTTGTGCTGCTTCCACGCCTTCTTCTGGCACGGACGCGAGCAGTACTGGGTCATCTTGCAGCCTCCGCATTTCATTAGCTTCCCCTCAGGATTTTCTGCGCTAAAACGCTGCATGATCCCACATTGGTCACAACCGCGTTCCTCGTCCTCGTTCTTGCCTTCAGAGGGAATGGTCTTGAGAGCTTCCTTGTTGAGGGCGACATTATGCTCGAGATTCTTGATGGTGTGTTCAAAGAGGTCTGACAGAACCACCCGCGACGCCTTCGTGTACATAAAGGACGCGAGTCCGCTGACACCGCACCCGGCACCAAGCTCGCACACCTTCTTGCCCGCAAACAAGTCGGCATTGTCGATAATCCAACGACTGAGCAGGAGCGACGCCGACCAAATCGACACGCCGGTGATGTCCTCTTCAGCCTTGGTCCCAAAGACATCTTTATTCCAGTCCAATGCCAATTCCCGCGCCTTGAGCGTCGGGAGAGACGAGTCAAACCCAAACTCGAGCACCGTTTCTTGGAGAATCTTAGGGGTAACCTTCTCCTTGTCGCTAGTTGACGCATCGGCATCGTCGTCATCCTCGAGTTCCTCACGGATCTTGGCGTTGTCCATCCCCGAACCCGCCGCGAGTCGCTCTTCGGTCGCCGACTTGTGCTCCAAGAGCGTCGCCACTAATAGAATACACGCCATTTTTGAAATTGATCAACATATTCGAACGAACAGGTATCTCAACATCCACCAAACACTCACACAGCTCCGTGTCCTCGGTCTGGAAGGCCTCCGTCACACACCCGCGGCCGAAACCATTTTGTGCCAGCACATCAATGTCGGGGATCCCCTCAAGTAGGAGCTTGACAATTTCAATGTGCTTGTTCTGTACCGCCCAATCTTTGATCGAATTCGTCAGATACACATGCCAACATGATGATTGTGCATGTGCATTGAAACGTACGCAGAGGGCTATTGCCGCTGGCGTTCGGCACATGCCGGGAGCCATTTAAGAGAAGCTCCTTGACGCATTCCACATGTCCATTGGCACAAGCTGCAAGACACACAAGTATCAACGCCGCCATGTCAACTCCGGTCGCCACTGCCGCTTATCTCAATTTGCCCAAGTGAGGTTGTGGCGGGTTCGTACCCATGTGCAGAGGCGTGTTGAGGGTCTCCGGCTGCACGTAGTTCACGAGAGCGTCCTTCTCCTCCGCGCCCGCCTTCGCGAGGAGCGCCCGGAGCTCCTCTGCGTCCCCATGCCGCGCGCACGTGAGCACTTCGGTTGCCATGTTCGCTGCCATCCTCTGAAAATGATGGCAATGCAAACCAGTCAAATTGGTTCACCATCCAGACCACTCTGCACGAGTGGATCCACTAGGTGTAGGGGTAGTCCTATGGTGGACGGCAAACCCAATTCACAAGACACAACGTGCCCAATTGGGCAATGGGTCAAACAAGAAGACAAGCAGACAAGCCCTCACTCACCTGTATCGCCATGACGACGCGCTGGTTCCTTCCCGCGGACTCGAGCCACCGGACGCGGGCCCGCGGTGGCTTTTACCCTGCGCCCTGCGTCGTCCTCCTTGGGCCCTCCCCCACACGGACGCGATCGTTGTGGTGTTTCCGATCGCCATGATGTCGGGACCGATCACACGCATGCTCATGGTGATGATCATCATCACCACCGCGACGTTGTGCCTCGGTCTCGCGGTCTCGGGGCCCACAGGTCGGGACCCCACGGCCATCGTCGACCCCATGCGCCGTGAGGCCATCGACAGGTTCCTCAAAAGCCGCCGGGACATGTCCCTGTGGTGCCTCTATGCCTTCGACCGCGTGCTCCCGCCGAGCAACGTCAGCGCCGTCACCGCCGCCGCCGTCTCCGAGGGGGTCCCTGCGAGGACGATGGTCACGATGCCCCCGGCGTTCGAGGAGCTCATGGGCCCCGCGTCGTGTCCCTTTGGGCATCTCCAGTTTGATCCCGCGCTGGTCACGGGCCTCGATGGGCAGCTCGGGGCGCGACTGACAGAGGACCCCGCGGGCGATACCCGGCGCCTGCAGATCGTCTCAACGGACGTCACGGCTGCCCGGCCGCTCTTCGCCGGGGCCATGACCAATGGCAGTGGCCTGACGCTCGAGCTGGCGTTCCGCCGCCGCGTCGAGGCCAACCAGACGATGACCCTCGTGAGCATCGGCAACGAGTTTGACGGCTGCGCGGACCCCGGCTTCCGTCTCGACCTTGATCGCCGTCACGGGCTCGTGCTCATCTACTTTGTCCCGTTCCAGGAGGGCACGATGGAGGCGTGCTACGAGCAGCGACTCTACTCGACCCACGGCGACCGCGGGCCCTGCGTCATGCCTCCGTGGCGCGCGCGCCTGGAGGACAACCCCGTGGTCCACGTGACCGTGACCATCGACACGACCGGGGGCTTGGGCTCGTGGCATTCGATGTTCTACGTCAAGTACGTTGACCCCGTGACCATGGAGACCGTCAAATGCCACACCCGCGTGACCCAGAAGAACCCCACGGCGTTTGTCTTTGACGATGAGATCCGGGGCACGTATCGACTGTTCGTCGGCAACAACCCCCGGAATGTGAGTTTCCCGCGTCCTCGCCCCGTCCTGGCCATGGTTCGTGAGTACCAGAGTCCCGATGGCCCAGGCTTTGATGAACTCCCACCAGAAGAGCAACTCCGACAGACACTCAAGAAGAAACTCGATAGCATCCGAGGTCCCCGACTGCCAAAGGCCATGCGCTTCAGCGGCTCCAAGCAAGTCTCGTTGAAGCTCTTTGGCCTCCAGATAAACCCGTTCAATGAGGACACGCCACTAAAGTGGATCCGGAATCAAATTGAGGAATTTAAGGCCGAGCACGGTGACGACATCGTCGAATTCCTGATGAACAGTCTGAAGAAGGGCAAGTCGGCGATCGATAGCCCATTTTCGCTCCTCAACACCAGCCGTAAGCGCGAAGGTGGTGTCACCGAAGCCCCCAAGGAATATCTCATGTATCCCAACGCCAATGGCTCGACGTTTGATGTATTTCACCTTGCCATCTACAAAAAGGCCCTCTCGGCGGATGAAGTCGAGCGGAATCTGGACGGTTGGCTCACACCTCGCCGCCCATTTCCAGCAGCAACACAAAAAATTCATCTTGCCGAAGACCAAACGATTCTCTTGGACCTGCTGTCGCTTCACTCGGTATTTGACGATGTAGTGGTCGATTTAGTGGAGCTACCACAGCGGGGCGAACTCCTATCGTATCCTGATATGACTCCAATTGCTGAGAAGACGATGAGGCACTTCACGGACCTGCCTCCGGAGCATCGCCAGCATGTGTACTTCAAACCGAAGCTGCATGAGAACAATGACAACATGGATATCGGCTGGGGTTGGGATGGCGCGAGGCGAATGAAGCCATATGGAGTTGTGAAATATCGAGTCAATAGAAGTTCCAGCGGTCGAAGCATCAATACGTCTATCGTGGCGTCGATCGAGTTGTTCGTGGACCCTGTCGTTAGCGCCCCACGACCAAGAGAAGATGAGATGGTGCTCTCAGTCACGGCCAACACGCCGTTATTTATCAACCTGGGAGGGCTGGATGTTGATGCAGGAATCTTGACCACCAACACAACCAATCGTGTCGCCTTTGATTCCACGCTACCAAGAGCGCTAAGTCTGCTGGACGACTTGCTTGGAGAAGACACCCTGGATTTACCCACCGACATGAATGGCGATGACACCGATGATTTGCAGTACTTGGAGATTATCGAGTTTCCACGATATGGCCGTTTGTACGAACGTCGATCAGAGACAATGGCCAAGCGTCTCACGTGGTCACAAATGCTGAATGCCACAGATTTTGAGGAGTATCGCATTCATCGGGAAATTGCACCTGATCGAATGCATTCGACCGATCTCATCTACGTTTACTCAGGGATCAATGGTACAACGACTGGGAAGCTTGTAGATTCTCTCACGTATCGGCTCAGAAAAGGCAAACGGGGGAATGCTTCTGTGGCTGCACATGTGCTCTTCCGTTTTGCCGAGAATGAGTCGCTGGATTCGCCATCGTATGAAACATTCGTCGGTACTATTGAAGTGAAAGAAGACGCTATCGCTGTCATCAGCCTTCTCGACCTGGAACCCCTGGTCGGGTCGCTGCCGTCGATCCCACGTTTTCGTATCGTGAGAGAGCCAAGACGAGGGAGACTGTATCAATTACATCAATCGTTGCATCTGGACTCCAGAGATTCCAAAGCTGGCGAAGAATCAAATGCATCGATGCCGGTGGGCAAACGTTTGACGAATGAAGGCAATCTTGCAACAGTCGAAGATACATACGGTCGAGTTGTATACATACCTGAGGTCGATTACTTCAACACTTGGAATGATGATTCGAAGGGGGAATTCGATTTCACTGATCATCCACTCGACGATTTCGCGTTTGAGGTTGTTGCTGACGTCAAACCCTCCGACATCCCCACTGACATCTCAATTGACGTCGAACAGCCCAGGGTTGTCCGGATTCAAGTGACCAACCAACCGGACTTCCTCACGATATTGCCCCCGACTGTAATTAATACTGACAAAGGTCGGAACGAAGACGTTCACGTGCCGGTGCGATTTTATGACCCCGATGGTTTCTTTGGTGACTACGTCGTCCGCCTGGAGGCAGGTAGTGACGGCCAAGAATTCGAACTTGGCCACGCCATCACCGATAATGACGTACTCAAATACTGCACGATGGAGCGTCCATGCGAGATAACACGCAGTACCAATGCAAGTTTTCAAAGCAATGAGAATGGTGATGATCACGAAATTGAAGATAGAAAAGTTCGATTTGTGATCCATGATATAGTCTGGGATCCGACGACCATCGAGCTACGCGGGTCCAAGAAGGCAATTGAAAGCGCGCTTTTGAACCTGAAGTTTCGAGATACCAGCATTATGTCATGGCGCGAGGGCCACACCGCAAAGTTTGAAGTATCAATTCAGCGCAAGGACTCGCGATTTAATGCCGCAATCAAAGCCACATTCTATGTTGAGTTTGCACCGTCGGCCGCATCGTCGATGGCCCAGAGCGTTTTTGGGGGTCTGCTATCGAAACTGTGGAATTTGTTGACCATGGCTGTCTGTGTCGTTACCGTTTGCTTACTATTGACCAGTGCATCTTGTTGTTCTACTGGTTTTTGTTGTTGCTGCGGAGGGCGTGCACGTGGTCGCAAAAGGGCAGAGCTGGAGCAGAAGCATCGTCAATATGTCGAGCAAGTTGTCCAGAATGATCATGAATATTCGCTTCTGATGGAGGAAGTAATTGATGTATTGCTCAAACCGTCATTGACGAGCTCTGTTTGTCTACTTAGATCATGCTCAAAAATGTCTGATAGATCGTTCGAAGCAGCCCTTTGCTGGGAGAGCTTGATGCCCTTACTTGAGTCAGAACGTCAAACTGTCCGGTTCATCGTCAAGATGGCTCGAATGGAGTTCATGGATATGGAACATGCGCGTGATGCACGAAGCTTGCTGGGATCGCCGAGTCCTGCCGGCTTCGTACTTGCTCATTTCTGCTGCCAAGTGGGAGAACTCTGGTTTTCAAACGTGACAAGTGTGATAATTGAATCGCAAGATTCAGGTTCGATCACAAGCTCAGAGCTCATTCTTTCGATCGAGAAATATCTTCATTCCATTCCTGTTGAGCTCGTCATCCTTTGTAATTCTGTTGCTCGCTTGATGGAATCCGCCGGATGTTCCTCAAACTGGTCACAGATTGATTATCTTCACGTTGTATTTTTCAATCATTTTATTGGTCCGATGCTATGGTTCTCGAGGTGGAATCGTGGTGCGAATTGGTCAAAAACGCTTCGTTGTCGTCTTCGTGAGATTGCAATCGAGCTCTTCACGACCCCAGTTTCTGCGAGCACCACCTCACAATGGTTGGAAGGAGAACAAGAAGCCACGTGCGGGCTTTATCGACGATTGCTAGAAAGAATCCTTCATGCAGACGGACTGAAGCAGTCGTTCGTCCCTGCTCCATCGCACAATGTGGACAGCGAATTGATGGGAATGTGTGCAATGAATGTCCATAGCATCCTCGAGTCGTCGTGGGTGCAATTGGAGCGTGAGCACTTATTGTTCGAGAACCATTCACTTTCAGAAGCGACATGTCTGTTTGATGACTACGACAAACCACTGGATCGCCTCCGCCGGGTCCTGCGAGCAGCAAACTTTCCGGCCGCCAGCACCGAAGAGCTGGTCGCGATGGGCTCGGCTCAGTTGGCCAAAGAGACAATGCTCTTCGAGGGATTCAGCGCTCATGAGTGGGATGCCCGAATCCGAGCATTTCAAGTAAAACGACAGACTCCGACATTAGCGCCCATGCAAAGCATTGAACGATGTCCCCAGCGCAACAATATTAAGACTCTTCGTCGCGCGGGCTCGCTCCTGGTAGTCGACATTATCCCCGAGAACCCGACAGACTTTCACATGTTCCGTCCCCCGTCGGCGAGGCCGAGACAAGAGCCACACCCAGAATTTGAATTCTGAGAGATGCTTCGAAGTAGAACATGTACTTGAAAAGAGAACGAGTTCAATTGACCATTGCTCAGTCCCAATGTCAATGAATAATTGGTCGTGCCAATCTTTGTACTACCGATTTGACTACCGGTACGATTATGTCACTACCATCCCCACACACACAATAACCGACGGCCAACCCCGCATCCGCAATCCAAGAAACATGGCCGCGACGACCAAGGGGGCGATGCCGAAGAAGGACCCGACGGCGGTGTTCTTCTACGTGCCCAATCTCATCGGCTACGCGCGGGTCGTGCTCTCGGCCTACAGCCTCTACGTGGCCATGGACGACTACCGGACGAGCATGGTCTGCTACGCGCTGAGCTTCATCTGCGACTACTTTGACGGCTTCTTCGCCCGCTGGCTCGACCAGTGCTCGAGCTTTGGGGCCGTGCTGGACATGGTCACCGATCGCTGCTCGACCGCGGGGCTCCTCGTGATCCTCTCGCACCTGTACCCGCAGCAGCGGCTCGTGTTCCTCGGGCTCCTGATCCTCGACTTTGCGAGCCACTGGTACCACATGTACGCGTCCAAGGGCCACCACAAGACCGTCGCCGGGGACCGCAATGTCCTCCTCCGCCTCTACTATGGCGTCTACCCGTTCTTTGGCTACTGCTGCGTCGGCACCGAGGTCTTTTACATCCTCCTGTACGTGCTCAAGTTTAACCCGACGGCGCTGATCCCCGGCACCACCGTGCCTCTGGAAAAGGTGCGTGCTTGCTGATCATCATGCGATGGACGAAAGATGAGGCTGATGCCGCTGCTGGGTGTGTCATTTGTTTTGGTCCTGCAGCTGTGCTACGTCGTCTGCCTCCCCGCGGCCGTGCTCAAGAATATCATCAACGTTGCGCAGCTCATGAGCGCCGCCTACACCGTGGCCCAGGACGACATTGACAAGAAGAGTGCCTGAGCGCGTCAATGGGGGATGGTAGGGACGTGAGAGAGGAGCAACGGATAGTAGCGCGTCCGATACAAGAGAACAGATAGTGAGCGTTGTTGTTGTTTTTCGCTAAAGTTTTTTCACGCTCAACTCGTGGCCGGTGCCTCCGATGCATACAAAAGATCGTAATGCCCGGGACGGTAGAGCAGGTGGATCATCTCGGGGTCGTTGGGTTCGCCCGAGACGTAACTCTGGGGCTGCTGATCCGGGCCCGTGTGGCCATCGAGGTACTCGATCTGGACGCTCACCTCAAGCGCCGCCGTGAGCGCGGCGATCTGCGGCTGGTCGCACTCCTTGCCGGTCGGCTCGACCTCGGCGGCGCAAAACTGCTCGACCGTGAGCCCCGGGCAAAGGCCCTCGATGAATGGCTGGAAGGTCTCTGCGTGGCGCTTGAGATGCCCCGCGGTCAGCAATCGCGCGTACCAGACCTATCACGCACATGAATCAAGTGAGCTATCACACAAGCGAGCGAACGAACGTGGGGGCCCGTCGGTGCCATCGTACCAGGTACTCGGCCTCCCCGCCCTCGGTCTGGAAGTCCATCACCAGCTCCGCGTGCGAACGCGTGGGCATGGCCTCGAGGTACTCGACGAAGGTCTCCCAGAAGAGCTCGATGGCCACTTCGCTGTAACCGATCGCAACGAGCTCGGCCTTGGACTCGCGGATCTTGCGCAGAATCCGTCCACAGAGGGCGCCGCTGCTGGCGCCGTCGCGCGGGAGCATCCGCTCGCAGAGCCCAAACATGAACGCCCGGAAGAAGCAGTTGCCATCCCCACGGACCCGTCGGAGCCCGTGGTAGCGCCGGCCGAGGGCATCGAGGCCGTGGAGAAAGTTGGGGTTGGCGTTGCCCGCGTACTCGGGCTTGAGCGCGGTCACAGAGAGTCGCTCGCTGACCAGCGGCTCGCTCGGACTCTGCTCCGAGGTATCCACCACTACGTGGTCAGCCATTTTGTGTTTGGGGATCTTTTGGTGTGAAGCATTGGGAAGTACTCTGATGCCTCCGAATATTGCAATATCGATAATGTGATGGTCATGTTGCTCGAAGGTGATCAGTTCGCCACGAGTGTTGGTCAAATTCCCCACGACTGGCACTTCATGTTCCGGAAGCATGTTGGGGTTGGGCGAGCATGGGCGCATCGCGCGAGCGCGCGACCCGACAAGAGCGCGTCCTGTTTCAAAGACGGGCAGGAAAAAATTGATATTATTGACTCGTATTATAGCATGCTACGGTGGGGCGGGCGATTGGGGCGGGTACTGGTCTACAACGCGGAGGATGGTGTACGGGCATGGCGTGGGGTGGACGGGGGGGAGGCTGCGTGTGTCCAAGGTACCTCGATCGGAAAGAGGGCGAGAGGAGGGGAAATGGGGCAGTGGCTTGTGGTCGAGGCGTGGGTTGCTGACGCTCGGAGGGGTTCAACCTAGATGGTAATAGTCAAACGTTCCAAAGAGTAGCGCCTGCCAGTTCGCATACTCATCAACGGTGATCATGTCCTTGATGACGAGGTCGAGGAGCAGATCGCGGACCGATTCCGAGTCCATCGCGTGGCGTTCATCATCAGGCTCCTGTTCGCCATCCAGGTGCTGGACCCACTCGGTCAGTTCGTCCGTCTCGAGCACCTCCGCCGCATTGCGCTCTTGTTGGGTCTCGAGATAGGCAGCGAGCTGCCGTGAGAGTTGGTGGCCCCTCGCGCGCTGTCGAACGTGCTCCGTGGCCCTGTGTCGCTGGAGCTTCATTGCGAGCTTCTGCATGTGCGTGCGGACCTGCTCGGGCGTTCTCGTGCGTACGCGCTGGGCGATCTCCGCGTTCGTCGCCTGGGGGTTCTCCCTGATCGCTTCCTCGAGGAGATTGTGCTCATCGTCCGTCCAAACGCCACGGCGGCGCGCGGGAACTTGTGGGTCCATACGCTGTTGGTCTGTAGGCGCTGGCGGGGCTGGGGGCAAAATGTCAGAGTGACGGGCATGCGGCGACGATCTGCATGCGGAACTGATGTTCAGTCCCCAATGGAGACCATGAGGTGCAGGTCTCGAGGAGAAAAAACTTCAAGGCGCGCCGTTGTGGCTCGCTTAGGCCCATAGCTTCAATACCTACAGTGGTTGCACCTTGCCTCAACATTTTGATTTAAACGTTGATGAATTAGTTCTGTATTATACGTTTTTTTATTTTCAATGGAAGTACTAGGAATTTTTTTTCCCCCTGTATCAGTTTTCAATGTGAAACAAAAAACACATCTCTAAAATTGTTTAAAACACCCATGCCACGTTCGTAGCCATTTTCATATAGTAAGTGGCTCTTTTCGTGTCCCCTTGGTGAGTTTTTTCATTCACGCCGAATGGGGTCGGGTGTGTGTGTCAAGTTGGATTGTCCCGGGGACCCCTGTCTCTTCAAGACCTCACAAACACCGGTATCCAACGCAAATGCCGACGCGCGTCCGCTAGAGAGGCCCCGGGAAAAACAGCAGAGAACTTGGACCCCGTGCTAGTGCTACAGGGGACAGGCATCCAAGCGGGGGAGGGTCATGGCACGACTAACTTCAGCAACAGCAGCGACGCTTGGAGACGGGACGGGTGAATGCACACCATCAGCGACGCTTGCGAGGTGCGCCAGCGAGACACTGCCGACGGAACCGGGTCGGAGGTGACGCCAGTTGATACGCCACGACGGCCAAGGCATACGAAGTCAATCAATCACGAGCTTCGTCGTAAAAAGAGTCATGGGCCAAACCTGAATTAAATTATCGTAGTGCCGCGAGGTCGTCCTCTGCGCGCCAAAAGTCGAACGCGATCGTCGATTTCTCTCGTTATTCTATCGTATGGCGGGGCTGATGATGATGACCAGCTTCTAGAGCGGCGTGCACTCGCCGTCGGAGGAATCGAGGATGATGGCCGTGTCGGCGCGGGAGTTGGTCCGGGAACCATCGTTCGTCGCCGTCTGTATCATCTTCTTGTCATTTATATTGACCGGATGACCGGATTTGGTCGATGACGCCGCTACCGACTCCTCGCGCTCTTGCTGGCGTCGTCTCCGGTTCTCGGTGCAGGCTCGCGTCCACAGGGTGATGCCGCTGAGGAGAAACACAATGCCATACATGCCACCGGCGATGTAGCAGTTGTGCTCGGCCTTTTTCGCGTCGACGTGGAGACCGTGGAAAAACGAGGGTTGGAATCGGAAAAGGAGCCCAAAGACTGGCAGGAGGACCATCCCCGCGGCGCCGAGGGCCAGAGCGACGCGCGCGGACGACGACGAGCCCATCGTGCGCGTAGTTTGCGGTGTCAGTGCTGTGGCAGCGGCGGTGTGGGGTGGAGCTGCTGGTGGCGACGCCGCGATCTCCCGCTCGTGGTGTGTGGGAATGAGTTTGCCGGGTGGGTTCATAAATCATGAGTGGGAGGTGGGTTTCACGCGAGATGGGATTGGTCCGTTTTGCTACGTTCTATGGATTTTGACCAATCATAGGGTAGCTTTGTAGCAATATGTTTTTTTTGCATTTGAAAATGCACAATTTTTATTGTCGTCGCTTGGTCCAAGTGCCATGGAAACTCGTCAACAGCGTTGCTGTGGGCAATGATGGGATACTCGTTAAATTATGCTACTTCTTCCTAGCGATCAGAATCCGTGGCCCCCAGGGGCCTTGTGGTGACGAAAGCTCTCGACCTCGGCCAGGCGAGCAAACCGGTGGTAGATGAGCGGGTGGAGTTGACTCAGGCGCCCGGGGCTCTCGGCAAAGCAGACAAAAAGGGTCTTGATCACCGCCCCCATGATCTGCGTCGCGATGGATAGCGTCGTGTACGAGAGCACGAAGCTCACGACCGCAAAGTACACAACGTGGTGGGTGCCCGCAAATGCAGGGATGCACAATGCGCACATGATGCTCGCCCACCCGTTGCCCCCAAGGAGGAGGAGCCGGCTCGTCAGATCATCGTCGACAATGGCCTCGACCCCGCGCTTCTCGATGAGCTTCCAGGACTCATTTGCCGCCACGTAAAAGGGTTTGCCGTACCCGGCAACGAAGACGAAAGAGTACTTGTGGTAGGTCCGGATGAAATTCTCCGCGGTCTCAGATCGCAACACGGTCCAGCGCCGCGAGAGCACTGACTCATCACGCCGGGCCCATCGCAAGAGGTTCCAGAGAACATGCGCAACGGGGCATAGCAGCGAGCCGATGCAGATTGAGCCAAAGGATGTCGACAAGGCGCATCGGAGATAGTGGAGGATGACTTTGCGATCGACCGTGCTTCGCCAGGGAAAGATGCTGCTGCTACCAGCGGCTGGGCCCTCACTGGGGGAGTCATTGTCCGAGATGGTCTGCGGCGATAGATCCGATGAGTCGTCCTTGTAGTACCAAATGATCGTCGCACCGGAGACGACTACAGTGAGGATGTTCTTGAAGATGTTGGATGTCCAGTAGAAGTGCAAGTATAGAAAGAGCACGCTAAACTGCCACGGCGTCGCTCCGTTACCCACGTAGCCGAGGGACGTGCAGATCCAGCAGGCCCAGACCGTGTACAATACGAGGGTTCCGATCGTCACGTATGCTAATGACGGGTGCTTGACGAGAAAGTCGACGATGAGTTCGAAGAGCACAGCGACGAAATCGAAGCCGTTCTTGAACTTGCGGATCCAAAGCACGTCAAAGACAACCGTCGCAGTGATGACGATACCCAAGAACCCTGCGTAGCTGTTGTTCTCGATGGCAAAAAATGCAAATGCAAGAATGCCCAGACCAATCGTCGAAAACGCGCATGACCCCTGGACGAAGCGCATCTTGACACTAAAAAGATAGATGAGCAGCCAGCCAAAACTGAAGAGCACGTTGACGATACACAGTGACCGAAGCTGGGTGCCAATCGCACTGGCGTTCATCTCCTTCTCTTCGAGTGTCGTCTCTTCACTGCTGTCAGACCCTTCTGAGCCCCCAATCGCGCTGGGCTTGACATCAGGGTCTTGCTCGAAATCTGCACGGATGTATCCCGTCGCCAGGAGCATCAGTAGCAATTGGAACACGTAGATTCCGATAAATTGCACGTCTCGAAAGGTAAAAGGCTTGTTCAGGGACGGCAGGGGACGGCCATTCGCGCCGTTCCGGGCGCCGCCATAGCTGCTGCTGCTGCTCCCGCCGCCGTCGCTCATGGAGAGCGGAATCAGCCGCGAGTCCGAGCCATCGTCGTGGGCATCATGCTCGACGTCGTCTTCGTCATGTTGATGACGATGGATCTCGTGGTGGTCCTCGTGTTCGTCCTCGGCGGTCATGGGGGACAGGGCGAGGTCGACCATCTCGCCGTCGCTGGGGGATCCGGCCTCCACGTCCGGAGGCAGCGACAATGCGGAGGGAGGCATCGCGACGCTCGGTGGCGTGCCTCGGCGTCGGGCTGTGAGCGTCACGGAAGGCGCTCCTCGGCGTCAGTGTCGGGATTCCGAACAATGATGGTGACCAGAGCAGGAAAGATGCGCATTGGACTGAGAAGCTAAACTTAGCCCCCCAACATGGGTCAGGTTGGCGGGTGGGTTTGCATACTGCAACAGCTGGGCCATGATCCGGGTCAGACCCGTTTCCTTGGCATCTAAGAGGTGTGGTGGTTTTTGGTGAGGTTGTGGGGTTGTGAAGGGAAATGGCCAACGCGAAAAACAACAACAGGAAGGAAGTGGGCCAATTTGAAGTTGTCAGGCGCCGCCTTCACATGAGTGGGTCAGCTCGCACGGCACAGCGCATTCTTACGCGGTCTTGCCTTGACGAAGGCGGGAGGGGAGGGGGGGGGGG
>JAADYI010000640.1:0-14261 GCA_023338185.1 Lagenidium sp. CBS 127285
CCCCCCCCCCCCCCCCCCCCCCCCCCCCCCCCCCGAGCGCGCCGACCAACGGGCTTGAGGGGGGCGCTGGCCGCGAGCGCCGCGGCGGTCGACGGCGACGGCGACGATGAAGGCGGCGGTGGTGTGGCCATCTCGTCGCTTTAGTCGTTGCGTTGGGACTTCACTTGCACCAAAAACGACCTGACGTGGTGGCTGAATGACCGAAACCTCCAAGTTGGCATACATTTCGAGAATCCATCGTGTGAGTGTTCTTTCAATTTGTTCATTTTCATGCTCAGCGCCCCGCCCCGCCGACAATTCCGGTCAAATGCTTTCAGAGCGCGATCAATGCAATCAATGCACGGGCGGAGTGGTCCAAAGGCCAACGGTCAAAAACCTTCTCGTATCTGTTCCCGGGTGCTTTGGCGTCAAGAGCGCGGGAGCGGGTACGAGGAGGTTCTTCACCGGACCGAGAGGAGCTGGGTCAGCTGCATCAGGTGCGTCTGGCCGAGGAGGAGCTGGACGGGGGGCCTCGGGGCCGCGGACGCATCCTCCATGTCGACGTCCCCGGAATCGGCCTTGGACAGGGGGTGGAGCGTGACGCGGCTGAGCAGGACTGGGGGGCGCTCCATCTCTGGCGGACGCCAGCCAAACACCGTCTCGCCGCGGGTGATCGCATTCACCACGTCCCCGCCCCATCCGTCGGCCTCGGCCGATGCGCCAACACGAGTGCGTAAGTCGGCGAGGCGCCCCCGCAGCTTCATCTGCTCGAGATTCCGAGCGACCAATTGCTGCTTGGCGCCCGTCGACGCTTGAGAAAGGTCAACGAGGCGGGGAATCGACAGCTTGGCCTTCACAGCCCGAGCAAACTGCGAAACTTCACGAGCGCAGTTGTCAACGGATGCAGGCCTGGGTTTGCCTTCGCGCGGCTTCACAGCGCTCACGGGACCCAAATATCGGTCAATGCGCTCCTTCGCCAAAGCTGCGCGAGCATATCGGAGCTCTTCGTGGAGTAACTTGAAGGCCCTTCGGAACGCATCAGCGTCACTAGAGCTCAGGGCAGACTTCGCGCGGCTTGAGCTTGGAGCAGAATTTACACCGATGTCGCTGCTTCTCTTGAGTTGCTTGCGGAGCTCCCGATTCGTGTTGTCCAAAGAAGCTTTTTCCTTGTGTGATTCGTCGAGCGCAATGTTGAATTGTTCTCGTTCTCTGGCGAGCTGTTGCTCCAGCTGAGCTTTCTCGGTGGTCGATTGACTGAGCAGATCACTCAATCGCAAAGCTTCGCTTTCTAGTTTCTGGGCAACAACGCGGTGCTGGCTGTCGTTTCTTTCCAATTCACGAACCCGGGAATGCAACGCTTGGCAAACTTCATTCGCTTCTTCCAGACTTCTGCGCAAGTTGGACGCATTATGTAGCTCGTTGTGGATTGCCTGGGCACGAACTAACCACTGTGGGCGCCCTTCATGAGGTGAGTCTTGAGAGCGAGAGCTGACAGCATCTGTAAACGCTCCACGACAGACAGTTTTGAATAAGGCCGCAAGTCTTTCTTTTAGAGATGATAACAAAGCAAACAACGATTGTTCACCAAACTCAACCATGCCTTCTGTGCATCCCGATTGCAGAGACGGAACTGAAAGTTGACCCTGAAGAACTGTCCACAAATTTTGGCTCTCTGCAGCATAGGCACCAATAAGCTCAACCGCATCTCCACCAGACGCAATTGAACCGTCCAAGTCGTCGTCTGACCACGAAAGGTCGATATCGGCACGACGATGAAGGTGAAGGGACAGTTTCACAAGGCTTGTAAGTTCTTCGACAGCCTTGCCAAACATATTTGTGAGATTATTCTTCGTACTTTTTTCGACTTGAATCTCTGGGCTAGAAACGACCCACAAAAGAGTTTTCATAAACACGAGCATCATCGCGAATGCGAACAACAACGACTGTGCTGATGCTCTGCAGCGGAACTTGACAACTGCACAACGCAGAGGAATTCCTTCGCCAGAGACGTTTGTAGTTGCTCGGTGCGATTGCCATTCATCGAGCGACCCAACTAGGCGACTGTAAACAGAAGATTCCCCAGACTGAGAAACAAACAATGACCCACTGGCCGCTGCACTCAAACTTGCATCAAGTATGCCTTCAAAACCTTCGACATGGGGAGCATCCAGATGAGCGCACACGTTACTTTGCTCTTCGATGGTTGTAAGGTGGCACTCCAGTACAAACAAATCTTCTCGGGCTTGGCACACCATCATCGAGAGACGTTGGCCAAGGACATACTGCTGGATTAATCTCTCCGAGTCATTGAGAGTTGAGGCTGAGTCTACATCGCCTTCCGATTGGAACATTAGCTCCAATTCTTTTCGCAAGTAGTGAACCAAAATCTCTGCTTTTGCTGCCACTCGACCAAGTCGCAGCCGAACCCGAAGAACCTTCTGGTCCATTTCAGAAAAGATGGTGCTGGGGATAGATGCCCGTAAAAACGCGTTTTCGAGCCGTGCTTGGTCAGCGTTAATCTTTTGCTTGGCAGCTTCAGCTTCACTCTCACGTGCGCTTGCAGCTAAAGCTCGAAGTGACATCGTCTGATTCAGTGCGTTGTGGGTAGCTCCTTTGAGGTTTTCCAGCTCTCCTGTCTCGGCTCGAAGTCGTGTCTTTAGCTCATTGACCTCTTCTCGACTACGAGCAGTAGCATCTCGGAACCTGGCTATCGTACGATCGCGATCTTCAACAATCGTCTTCTGATGCGCCAGTGCGTTCTTCAATTCCTGAATAGCACTTCGCTGAGTTTCGAGCTCATTGTTTAGCTCTGCCTCGTATTCATTATGCTGGTGCTCCATTTCCTCGCTCATTTCCTTCAACGACTCCAGAGAGCTGACGTTTGCCTCCAGATCAGCAATTTTCTCACCCAGTGTCAGGTTTTTCTCGGTTAGGTCTTCCACCATACTTTCATAAGCATTAGCTACATCGAGTAGCTCTTTGAGTTCTTCGACTTCTTCCTCCAACTTCGTCTTTTTCATTGCCTGTTGTAATCATTCGAGTGAGAATGATCCCACATCCCCACAAACAGCATCTCAGTACGCACCAGTTGCTCCACGTCTTCTCGAAGGCTGGCGAGCTCTGAAGTGTCTCGCTGCAGTTGCCGAATCTTTTTGTTTAATTCGTTCTTCTCCTCAACACTGCGATCGTGTAGGGCCTTGACTGCCGACCGAAGCTTGGTGTTCTCATCAGCGAGGTCTCCTGCAGATCCTGGGATGGCTGGCAGCGAAGTAGACGAAGCCAACGCCAACGACGTCTTCAATTTTTCCACCTCGGCGACCAGTTCCTCCACTCGTTCTTCGGCAATTTCTTTGTCCATTTCCAGTGTCTCCTTCTCCAAAGCCATGGTCTCCACCATCTCCTGCAACTCCGTGATTTGGGACTCCAAGGACTCAACTTTTCTGGCTCCTGCATTAGTTTTGGCAACGGCCAACGCGACTTCTTCGACTTTCTTTTGTTCTGCAGTCGTGAATTGTGCAACCCTGATCTTCTGTTGTTGTAACTCTGATTCCAACTGTTTTATTTCTGTTCCCTGGGTGGCGTTTTCCAACCTCAACTCATCGATCAGACTCTCATGCTCCGACTGAAGCTCAGCAATATGTTCTTCAAACTCTGCGCGCACACTGCGAACATGCTCTTCGGCTTCTAGACGAATCGCTTCAATCTTTTCAATCCACACAGAATCTTCACCTGTGTTCACGTCGATTTCCATTGGGGTTGGCGGAGGATGTGAATCCACACGGTCTGATGTGCTCTGCATTTCACGAAGTGCTGTTAAGCTTTGCTTGAGTTGTTCAACATGGCGGTTGCGATCGTCCAGCTCCTCTTCCAGCTTGGCTATACGCGCTCGGGCTTCGACAAGTTCATCGGAAGACACCACAGGTGATGCCATGCGACTGATAGTCGCGCGGTGCGCGGCACCTGTGTCCGCAGATTGGCGTGTGGAAAGCGAGGCCGATCCACTTGCAGAGTGGGTATTGGGAGTTGCTGTACTGCCAGTAGACGGAGGGGGTGGCGTTCGGCGGCCACTTGCTGCAGTAGCAGCCATTGCCGCGGACGGCGTCCCCAAACGAGACGAAGAGGCAGTTCGTCCCGCGAGGGTAGCGGTCGATCCTGCAAGGCCGATGCCCGATGTCCGTCGCTCACGCATCTGCTGGAGACGGCTACTTGTTGTAGCGGATGCAGTAGTCGGAGTGGCGATTGATCCACGCGCGGATCCGGGGCGGGGCGTCGGGGACGAGGCAGGTGTACCCCGGGCCGTTGACGACGCACCACCCGAGAGCAGACGCACCTGGGCCCGCTTGACAAAGACCCCGTGGTTGGGTGGGCACGTAAAGTAGACGCGACCATTGAGCTCGCCGTTGTGCTTCCCATCGGGCCGATCGAGCTCGATGCCGCACCACTCGCCACTGAGGGCATCGACCTCACCGAGGTACCGCACGACGCCGGTCTTGCCACTGGCCCCGTACGTGACGCGGCTCCCGATGACGACGTCCATCGACATGAGGCGATCCGGGTGCTGTCTTTTGCTGTCGTTGTGGTCGTTTGGGGGCTTGAAGAAATCCACAACAAGATGACCGTTACCAGTACCATTACCGGTATCCGATTGGGCGAGCCATGATGGATCCAGAGTGTGGGTCATCTTTCCCCTACCCGCGCTGACCCATCAGTGTGAAAGTTAACCGTTTGGGAGAGACTCGGCTCCCCACTAAGGGGAAATTTTGCTGGGAATATTTCATTCGCTGTTCGCTGAGCTGTGCCTCGAAGACGCCGAACATCGCCGCTGCTGAAACCCAAGACACGACTCGCGCTGTGACCATGACGACCAACGCGACGCAGCTCAGCAGCTCCGTCTTCAACGCCGGGCCGACGGGCAATGGGCTCGTGGAGAAGTACGTAAATGCGCTCGACGATCACGTGTTTCCCCGGTCCTCGGGTGCCCCGTGGAAGCGGCGATTGGCTCATTTTCTCACGATTGATGTCTGTTTCTTCGCAGCCCTTCGTATGGCAAACTCCCGCCGCTCAACCCGGACGACCTCAAGCTCCCGCCGCCGCCGCCGTCGGCCGCCGATAAGGTCACGCGGACGTCAGAGTCCATCTCCATCAGCGAGGTCTGGGAGGAGATCAAAGCCAAGACCCGCGAGATGTCCGCCATGCAGTTGCCGTCTCTCTCTCTCTATGTGTATGCATTACTGTCCAGGCGCGCTGACAGATGAAATGCCTCGTTTGTAGGATCGTCGGATCGTCGGTAACCGGCGTTCTCGCGGCGATGCGGGGCATCAACCTCGGCGTCGGTGGGTGCATGATCGCCCTTGCCGTCGTCCAGATCATCTCGTCCAAGTCGGCCTTCTCTGTCATGGCCGATGCGCTGTCGATCCTGTACACCATGTACGCTGTTGCCGTTGTTCCCACACAATTGTTGCAGTATGGGCATGATCTCACTCACTGTTGCTCTTTTGTTTGCCGGTTGGACTGGCAGCTTCTTTGCTCTCCTCCTCATCGGCTATGAGATGCGGACGCTGTCGATCGATGCCCTCCTGCGCGACAACTATGGTTTCATGTACAACCCATGGGGACGTTGTTTGTTTCTCTGCATGTACGTCTTCTAGACGTTGTCCCTCGTGGTGTGATGTTGCGGTTCGTGACGGTTTTTTTTTTTTGTAGGATTTCCATCTTCCCCATTGGAATGATGGGCGTGTATGGTGTGCTGGTGTCCCTACTCGGCTTTGCCAATGCCTATTTCAACTATTTTGTTATCACCAAGGTATGCGGACTCGGTATAGTGCAACAAGGGCACAGCTCAACCGTTCATTACTTGTGCTCGTTGTGTAGCACCCATCCTTCACCCGCGGCATTCCCGACTATGTGCCCCCTGCCGCCGCCGACTCATCAAAGAGCACCACGGGTCTGAATGAGGACACAACAGTTTAGCCGGAAGCGAGCTCAGCGGCGATTCTGAAAGCGAAACTTGTACACTCATTTCCCAAATCTGGCATCCTGCAGAGCCTTTTTACTTTGGCCGAGAATCCTATCTGAGAAATAATTGTGTGTCTGACGCGCGTAGTTGGAGCTGGTTAGTTTGTGGATCTCAAATCCTGCCTGACCGAGAAACCCAAAGTGCTTGGTTGCTTGATCCGATCCACCGGCAAAGCCGGAAAGTGTGTGCTGGTTGGACATCACAGCAATGAGTTCAACAACAAACACGACCTTTTGGGCTAAAATGAATTGTTATTAGCTAGCATTGTTGGGTAATGTTCTTCCCCGCCACCATGTCACCCGAGAGCTCATACATCTCGTCGATCTGTTTCTTGAACTTTCGTTGTGCATCCGCTCGCTTGAGTTTGAATGTGGGCGTGAGGAGGTCGTTGTCGACGGAGAAGAGCTCGTGATGCAGATACACTTGCTTGATGCGTTCATAACCCGCCAGTTTTGCTTTCAAGCAACAATCGTCAAGCTCTTTTAGGACATGTTTCTTGATGTGGGGCTGATCGCAGAGTTCTCGGAGGCTTGACGCAATCGACATTCCATTTGCAACTGCAACTTGCTTAATCACAGAATCTTCGGGAACGACCACAGCAACGAGATGTGAGTGAAAGCTATCGCCAGTGACAAAAATTTGTGCCACGCTGGGGCACGCCTGAAGGATGATTTCGATTTTCTCTGGGGCGACGTATTCCCCTTGAGACAATTTGAAAATGTTTTTCTTCCGGTCGATTATTTTGAGTTGTCCGAGGGGCGACCACAGACCAATATCTCCAGTATGGAGCCACCCATCACAGTCAATTGCCTCGGCGGTTTTTTCTGGGAGTTTGAAGTAGCAATTGAACAAAATGGGGCCCCGAATGCAGATTTCACCTCTTCCGATACAGGGGATCTGCTCGTCGCCATGAAAACGGTCCGACACGAGGTATCCCATTTCAGGGACTGACTCGAGTCGAATCTCGGCACTCGTCGCAGGCCCCCCCACATATCCTGGAGAAAAATCGGTGATCGATGACGAACAGATCCCGGACGTGGTCTCGGTTTGACCGTATCCTTCAGAGAAAACGGCCGGGAAGACAATGCGCCAAAACGAAAGTACATCTGGAGACAGCGGTGCAGAGCCAGAGATGATGAGCTCACAGCGATCGAGTCCGAGAGAGGCGGCGATCTTTCGGAACATCTTATCCCAAATCGGGTGGCGAGTCTTGCCATGGCGGTTGAGATTTCTCAATTTTGCATTTAGGGCCGTGAAAAAGACAAAGCGGGCCAACTTCGGTGCTTGCCTCATTTTGGCCATGATCTGATCGTACACTCGATTCAGCAACCTGGGGACGGAGGCAAACACAGTCGGTCGTAGGGCTTTCAGGTCGTCAATAATCTTGAGGGGATTTCCCTGAGAAATCCCAATGTGTCCCCCAAATCGCAGACCATTCAGAACGGCCCCGCGTTCCATGATATGTGCGAGTGGGAGATACGACAGGTAGGATGTTGTGGGGGAGAAATGAATTCCTGAGAGCTCACAATAGTCCGTCTGCGCCTGGCACTGGGATATCAATGCGCGGTGGGTGATGACGACACCCTTGGGGTCCCCAGTCGTCCCGCTGGTGTACATAATGGTCGCAATATCTTCCTCCATCGGCGGTTGAGGGGCCGTTGGGTGCTTCTTCCCTTCGGCTTCGACATCGGCAAAGCTGACCACGCGAAGTCCCACAGCTCGCGCACTGTCCTCTACTTCGTCATCGCTCGCTCCACAGAGGACGACGTTGTTGACGTGCGGACACCTTGGCCGGAGCGCAATGAACTTCTTCAGTTCTGCGATAGTGCAGACGATCGTCGGCAACTCGGTCTGGTTGAGGATGAACTCGGTCGAATCGGCCCCCAGCGTGTCATAGAGCGCGACGATGATGGCCCCAAAGGCATATCCCGCGTGCTCGGCGATGACCCATTCGATGCTGTTCTTCATGTACAAAGCCAACATCCGATGGCGTCCGACGCGTGGGAGGAGATCGAGGTGGATCATCCCCGAGGCGACGTGCTCCATGCGTTTCGCGATTTGCGCGTACGTCTGCCACTCGAACGGTCGGACCTGTCCGCCCACGATCGGCTGAACGCCGAGGCATGGTTTATTGGCAAATGTCTTGGCGCTCAGCTGGAAGCAATGGTAGATGCTCTCGCAAAATGGCCGCGCGAGGCCCGTGTAGGGGTGACTTGGGTCTCTCGGATCCGGGGGATACGGATTCTTGCTCTCGATGACGCTGCGATGGATCGGCCCATGCGTCGCGTCCTCCGTGCCGGGGAGGACCCGCGAGTAGGCCACCGATTGAACTCCTTGGGGCATTGCGAGTGTTGTCTGCAGGCGATGGGCGACGATTGTTTGGAATCTGCACGTCGGTCGACCGCCAAAAAAAAAAATGGTCTAGGCCGACATGGGATCGCGCGACAATATCATTGCTGCTCCTATAGCAGCACCGAGTATTACAGTCAAGGAATTGGTCTCGGTCTATTATCTGCATCCACAATGCGCTCGGGCGACTCCGTCTACTTGCCGCTCTTGCGGTCCTTGGAGTCGATGATCATCGTGACGGGGCCGTCGTTGACCTGTTGCGACAGGACGTTGTCATGCTCGCGTGCGTTCATCGCCTCTTGAGCGAAAGGACCACGTGGACGCACGCACCAACGAGACTTCCATCATTGCCCCAAACACCCCCTCGGCGACTTTTTCCGGCACGTGCTCCCGTCGGACGCGGCAGCAGAAGGCATTAAAGAACTCCTTGGCCGGACCAGGCGCCACTGTCCATTCATTGGCAATGCACGTAAATAAGCAATCGAGTCGAACGCAGTCAGTGACACTGGCGCCATGCAAGGATCCATGGGGCACACAACGTGCCACGTTGAAAGTGGGGGGATGCAACGCACTCGAGAGATGAAAGTCGGGTTTGTTGCCCTGGAAGTAGCCGTGAAGCGTGAACTGGCTCACGAGGAGCACCTCGAGGCCGTTCGTGGCCACGGAGGTCTTCCACTGCGCGCCTTTATCGTCCGGCCAGAGCCGAGCGTTCTGCTCGTGGCACCGTGTTGATGATCAGCACAATGGTCAACAGCACCAGCAGCGACCACTGTCTGTCTGCCTGCACGGACCAGGAGCCGCCGGCAGCAAAACTCGGCGTCGTCGTCGCCGTCATCGCGGCCGATGCCCACGAGGCACACGAGGCCCTTGCCGATCTGCCCGACGATCTCGCCGTCGACGCGGACGCTCCCGCTCGTGACTCGTTGGAGCACCACTCGCATCACTTGACCCAACGTGCTTGACGCGCGACAGCGATGAACGGTTGCATAGGGTGGTCCACACCAGTCTCATTTGGCTCCCCTCAAACGAGAGACACACAAAACAAGATGACGACGCCAACCTCGGCGCCAGCGCCAACGCGAGCGCCACCAGCGGCACCACGGGGGCGCCGAGAGGTGCTCCTCTACGGCACCTCGGCGAACCCCCTCGCCGGGTACCAGGGGCACATGGGCGCCGTGGCCTTCTGCCGCCCGCTCTTTGACGAGATCTGGCTCTTGCCCGTGTACCAGCATATCTACTCGAGCAAGCGGCAGCTCGCGCCGTTCGAGCACCGCCTCGAGATCTGCCGCCTCGCCACGGCCACGCTCCTTGCCGACCACGAGCGCCAGGGCATTGATGGTGCCGACGTCCAGGTCCAGGAACTCGAGCGCGAGCTCTTTGCCCACCACGCGGCCAAGAGCGAGGACCCGACCAACCTGCGACTGGGCTCGATCGACCTCGTCCGATTCGCCCACGATCGCTACCCGGACGCGGACTTCACGATGCTTCTCGGGGCGGATACGTTTGCCGATCTCCGCGCCGGCAAGTGGAAGGACGGCGACGAGCTCCAGCGCCGTGTCAAGCTCTTGGTGATGCGCCGCGAGGGCTACCCCCCACCATCGAGCGACGGCGTCGATCCCACGCGCGTGCGATTCATCACAGTCCCCTCGCTCAACGATATGTCCTCGACCGCTATCCGGGCCATCACGGACCCCACGGCGCTTCGTGAGGCGGTGTTTCCGGCGGTCGCGGACTACATCATCGCCCACAAGCTCTACGGATTTGCCGAGCAGTGACGCTGACAGTCCGTCATGTCAGCGTCCCACCACGACATCGCAATAAGATAGAAGTCAACGCCACAGCGGGGAAAAAGAATATCGATCTGTGAACTATCAACGCGCTTGGCGCAATCACGAAGAGGCATTGCCGTCGACGGCCCGACGCGTGAACGTCTGGATGCGCGAACCTTGCTGGTCGAGTCGGCACGTCAAGATCTCGCGCGTTAGGCCGGCTTGCCGGCACTGCGCGTCGATCGCGGCCTCGGTTGCATCGTCGTAGCGGGAGCTCGAGCACATCAGGAAGGTGGCCCCCGGGGACTTGGTCAGGAGGCGATCCACCGTCCAAAACAGCGGCGCGACAACCTCCCGAGCGTAGATCACATCCGAGCCGACGAGCATGTCGATGCTCTGTGGGGGCTTGGCGAGCTCGGCCTCGAGCTCGGCGACCTCGTTGGCGCCCGTTGGGCCCCAGCGCAGGAGCCGCGCGAGGCACCTCGCTTGCTTGCGCTCTTGCTGCGTGCAGTTGTGCTCGATGGTCTTGAGGACGCCCGGGTCGTGGTCCGTGAACACGACCGTCGCGTCGGTCCGGAGCTGGGCAATCGCCAGGCCCGTGAGTCCGCAGCCGGCCCCGAGCTCGACGATCGTCCCCGAGGCGGGGATCCTCTCCCGGTGATGGACCAGGTACTCGCAC
Organism: Lagenidium sp. CBS 127285; assembly: GCA_023338185.1. Classification (NCBI taxonomy): domain Eukaryota; phylum Oomycota; class Peronosporomycetes; order Pythiales; family Pythiaceae; genus Lagenidium; species Lagenidium sp. CBS 127285. The sequence goes on from JAADYI010000640.1 coordinate 10,793, forward strand.
AGCGCCGGGGCGGCAGGCCACACGTAGCGCCCCGACTGTCGCACACGCGAGGACCACAGTCAGTTGAGTTGCATGAGCTCATCATTCCCCGCACTGCCTCGGCTCCGATCGCTCACGAGCACGCGACCGCCAATCGCCAAGGCAATGCAAAGGGCCACACGCACCTCCGGACTCGCCCCTGGCTGCGGCTGCTCCTGGGCGTACGTGAGCCGCACGGAGACGCCGCCGTCGTAGTCGTAGCGGCACGTGACGCGCTCGTACGCGTCCTCGTAGAGGAGCCCCAGGTCCCCGTGGGAGGAGAGCTCGTGGTGCTCGAGCTGCTCCAACATCAGCGCCGCCGTCGTCATTCGTGGGTGTTCGGTCGAAGGGCAACAAGGCAAATGTTGGACTGTTTGGGCGAACCGGCATTTCGTGATTCCAAAGCGAATGATGACGTATGACGGACGCCGGACCAATCAAACACACACTCGCAAGAGTGGAAGCACGGGAGAGGATGAAAATAGTCTATCGATACTATATTTGCACCAATCAGCGAATGGACCCGCTCTGAGCAACAAATCAATTCCTCGAAAAAAAACCTGTCAAGTTGGACGAGACCTGCTCACTTGGATCCAATTTGCACGCGTTTGCTGATAAACTCTTGCAGATCCTTGGCCGCTCTGAGGGAAAACGCGACACAGACAGCGAAAAAATTCTCGTGTGAGATCAGAGACGTCACCTAGTGCATACTGTTGTCACGTACTTGTAGTAGTTGGTGTCGGCCGTGTTGTAGATCATGCAGTTCTCGCACATCTTGTCGAGATCTGCTCGGAATGCGGCCTTGGAGATGTAGTAGCCGCTTTCGATCCGCTTCTGCACAAGCGAGAGATCAACCGGCTCCTTGATATAATCGAGGTAGTCGACGACGACGGTCGTGTCCACGGGTTCATGGAACGGCCAGGCACTGCGGTGGTTGGTCACGTGCTTCAACAACTGCTGCAACTGTGACTTGAGGCTGCCTGGATCACGGGTTCTGGAGTCGACAACACAAGATCAAGATGTCATCAATGAGCATACGATCTCCCCGAGCTCAAGTGTCCACGACGCACCCCACGCGACTGTTCCGTATGACAGCTTGAGACCAGCCCGCTTCCTCTGTTGGAAAATGACAAACCGGGGTCACAGCCAGCTCGCAGGCAGCACCGAGCATACGCTGGTCACGTACTGACACCGGGGATCATGTAGAGGTCCATTGTCCGGCCCTCGGCAAACTTTGTGAGCCCTGGATATACGACGTCGGCATGTGAACGTTCCTTGATCTTCTCCTGGATTTTCTGCAGTGCGAGCACCACCGAATGGACCAAAACGATTAATCGTCCGCGCGAAACGTCGCAAACAACTCATCAGAGTTGTACTTACCTTGCGCTGCTGGTGTACCATCGACGTGATCCGCCGGTAGTTGATCTGATGGTGGATCGTGCACTCCATCAACGTCCCGCCGTCGTAGTCCTTGATGAAGCCAAACCAGTTGCTCCGAGGCATCGACACGACCTTGGTGAAGCCCTGCTTCTTGAAGTACCCGATCGCGTAGTTGTCGGCATAGGTCAAAAAGTGCGTGATCCCCGTGGTCTTGACGTACTCCTTGAGGTGATTCATCAGCCGCGTGCCGTAGCCCTTGACCTGGTCGGCGGCGTTGATCGCGCAAAAGGCGATCTCGGCAAAGTGATTCGGCTCGAATGGCCGGTAGCAGATGCCCCCGATGACGTGCTTGCCGTTCTTGAGGATGATCATCGATCGGTGGTTCCGGTCAAACACGAGCCGGACAATGTACTCGCGGGGCATCTTGGGCAGCTGCCGCGCAAAGATGTTCTTGAGGGTCGTGAGCTGGACCATGTGCTCCGGGAGGCCGTCGTTCGTGATGACATCGAACTTGAGCATGCCCCCGTCCTCCTCCATCTTGGCCATGTCGTCGCGGGAGATCATGATCGGGGCCGACGTGAGCTGCAGCGCTGCCCCGCCCGCTTCGGATACGGGTGTTGCTGGTGTTGTTGTCGACGTCGGCGTCGGCACCAGCGGTGCCGTTGACGATTCTGTTGGGGCCGCAGATGCCGGGGGCGCTGGATCCTCGACGCGCTGTTTCTTAGTCGGTGGGGAGGGCGGTGCTGCCGCTGTTACTGCTGTTGCTGCTGGTGTCGTCGCGTCCTCTGGCAGCTCCTTCCTCTTCCCGTCGGCCTGTTCGATCTTGGCGACGGTCTCGCCGATGGCCGTCGGGGACGATTCCTCGGACTTCGCAGCGTCTGTCGATGACGTCGCGGCAGCCTCCGGGGCCATTGCCCCGACGGGGGCCGTGCCCTCCTCCTTGCTCGTCGTCGTCTGGGTCTGGGTGGACTGGGCAGCAGCAGCGAAATCGGTGACGGGACGCGCCGTCGCTTGGCCATTTTCCAGCGCCGATGAGCCCTCGGGACCCCGCGCGGGGACCGCCACGGGCTCCTCCGGGGACGGCGGCGCAGTCGCTTCCATCTCCACGTCCGCCGCTGGCGCCACCGCTGCCGACGGCGTCCCGTTCACCATCGCTTCCATCATGGTGGTTGTGTCTTGAGGCATAATACGACCCGTCGGGTCAAAGAAAGCCTGAAATGGGCGGCGAGGCGACCTCTGTTAATGCAAGTAGTTCTTTGAATACATACCCTGTCAAAGACCTCTGACAACTCTCGAATGTCTAGCCCTTTATGAGCCCCTATCAAAGCTTATCCTGTCCATAACATGACAAAGTGGTGGTTGAAAACGGTGATTTGCCCAGCCCTTTCTAACTGCAGTCCAAGTTGCAAAACGGCGAATCAGCGCGGCAAATGACGCGCGCAACCCTTTTGGCGGGAGTTTGCATCATTCGTGCGGCTGGTTGATCGCCGCCGTCGATCCCTGTTGCGCGCACCGGCAGCTGCCGATCGCGATCGTTGGCCCCGCCCGCCCCAATGCTCCGCCGGCTACGGGTCCCGAGCCTCGATCGCCAGGTCGCCCGGGGGTCCATGCAGATCTGCCACAAGGTGGTGATGCAGCAGCTCTACGTCTCCCGGGCCGACACGGACAAGCAGTGGCTCGTGGTCGCCAACCCCTCGGAGGAGCCCATCGACCTCACGGGCTACGCGGTCGCCAACTCGGACGCCAGCAAGGTCTTCCGCTTCCCGGACAAGTACATCCTCCTCGGCGGCGAGGACGTGACGATCTGGTGCTCCCCCGGTGCGTCCTGGGTGGTCGGTCCGGAGTCTTGTTATGTCGCACTTTGGCCTCACGTGCGCGACCTTCCCCACTCGTTCCTCCAGGGAGCATCGACCTGGACACGGACAACCTCCTCCAGCCGTACCTCTTCTGGACCCGCCCCGATGGTTCACTGCGGAACGTGCCCTTCTTCGTCAAGGGTAGGGCCAATGAGGTGATTCTCCTGGATCCATGCATGATCGAAGGTACTGTCCGGCGTTTTTTCGCCCACCGC
>JAADYI010000641.1:0-14260 GCA_023338185.1 Lagenidium sp. CBS 127285
ACGATGGCGCCAACGAGTATCTTGAGGACTCGTTTGACCTCGAGGAGTCGATCCAAGAGGACGAAGAGATCGACGAGGTGGTAGAGGAGTAGTAGCATTTTTGTTTGTTTGTATGTTGCTATGTGCTAGCGTTGGTCAAGACCGATCCACCATGATACTCTCCATTAAAAAAACGCACTGGCAGTTCATCGTCGATAGGCCGCCCCCACAAACACCGGCGGGCGGACGCCCGCACCCAGCAACAGGAGCTCGTTATACCGTGCAACACACTCGGCGGCCGCCAAGCCGCCGAATTTGACCTGACCCATGCCGGTTCCGACGGCAAAGTTGGCGAGGAAGGCGGCATTCGCCGCGGACTCTCCGACGGTCGCCCCGAGAACGATCGCGAGGCCGAGTCGACGGGCCTCAGCGATGGTCTCGAGGGCCCGTGAGATGGTCGGGAACTACGGAAATCCCCATCGACATCGTCGCACACGTATCAGCATCAGGGGAGCTCCCTCGAGTGACACCAACTACCATCGCACCTGATGGAGCTGCAGGAGGATCGTGTTACACGCCCGTTCCTCGGTCGCGCCGTCGAGGCCGTGGACCTCCACGAGCCTCTCACCAATGACTTGGAGGCGGCAGTTGGGGTCGTCCCCGAGTGGTGGACGCGAGTCCCCACCTAGGTCGCTGTCGTGTTCGGCGCTGAGTAGTGTCGCGAAGCTCCGGATGTCCCCGCCATCAAAGGGATCGACCACCGCCGTGACCTCGAGCTCCCGCACAAAGCCCCGGATCAGCTCGACCAGCTCATCGCCGCTCTTGATCATCCCCGAGGAGCCGGGGACCCACTGGTCGAGGTTGTACGTGTAGTTGGTGCGGGTGGTGACGGCATCAATAGCGCCATCCTCGGTGGTGGTGACCGCTGGGGAAGTCGGCTGGACGACAAACGCCGAGGCCCCGACGTCCAGTCCAATGGTCCACCGCAACGGCGATACACTCGCGGGGTCGAGCATGATCGCCGGCGCCCCCGTCGCTTCGAGGCGCATGCGCAACTCGTCCATCGCCGCACGGAGGATCGCAAACATCTCATCAATAGTCTGAAGCTGCGGGGCAAACCCCCCAAAGGCCCCCACATTGCTGAAACCCACACCGCGAGCGTCGAGCTGCTCAATGAGCGCTCTCTGGAGTTCGGCGCCGAGTTGCAGGGCATCCGCAAAGCTCGTCGCGCTGATCGGCGCAACGAAAATCTCTTGGACAAAGAGGCGGTTGGATGCGAGTTTCCCCGCGTTGACGACGCTGAAGAGTGGCATCGGTAGACACAAGCTCTCGACTTGGACTTCCTGGAGCTGCGCGAGGTATTCGGTGAGCGGGAGCTCGGCGTACCTCGCGCCGGCCTCGCAGGCGGCCATCGACGCCGCGAGGCAGACGTTGCGCCCAATCTCCGCCTCGAGCGTCAAGAGGATCCCGTCAATCTCACGTTGATCCGTGAGCTCGAGGCCCACGAGGCGCTCCAGCAGCGTGGCTTGTGCCCGCTCCACCCGCTGACGATACCCCCGGCCCCCGTGGCGCTGCCGGGCGACGGGGATTGTCGGGGCAAACTCGTCGTCGGCATCCGGGCGGTCCGGGAGACCAGGGACGGAGCTTGGACAGCTCCCTGTGAAGACGCCCTTGCCCGTGTGGAGGCGGACGAGGACACCTGGGCGCCCGCTGGCATCGAGGACCTCGCGGACCTCGACGTGGACGATGCCGCGACGAGACGTTGCCTTGCCGTAGAGCAGGGACGAGAGCACGAGGAAGGGGTCCTCGGGGCGGTCGACGACGACCTTGTTGATGAGCTCGTTGAGCGTGGCCTCGAGGGCGTGCTCGAGGACGTACGCCTCAACGAGATCCCGTTCCCGAGCGACGTTGTCGTCGTCCATGGTGCACGACACGTCCCCCACAACCAAAGGATCTTCGACGGCTGCAGCACCACCGGTGCGATCGGCGCGCGTCACACATGTGACCTGAAAGGACGCGTCGTTTCACGGACTCTCCTCAATCGGGAGGCGCAGCGATTGACACGAACCAGCAAGCAAACATCGAGACAGAATGCACTTGATGCTCATTCCAACGTGAGCCTCTCCTGGGCTTTATGGATATCCCCTTCGACGGTGAGAGAGTTCCAGCCCAGCCCAGCTCCAGCTCATGGTCAAAGATTCTCATGATGGCCGCGACCATGAGCCCCGGCGGCGTTATTTCCCGCCATCGCTCGACACTGCTGCGGCAGCTGACATATTCTTAGCGGCTCACCTGGACAGCGAGTCACCAAGCTTGGCGAGGCATCGCAAAACGCCAACGAGTTCGCATGCATGAACGGAAACGACCTGCCCCGACCACGCAGCATCGCATCCCCAGCAATACATCCGGGCCGGGCCATCGACGCTCTCCGGTGGGTGGGGCTTTCGGTCGCCATCACCGTGTTCGCTCGGCAGGGGGGCTGCCGTGTGTGGAGTGCTTTTACGCGCGAAGGGCCCGTCGTGGGTGCACGTTGGCTGGCACCGTCGGGCGTGATCACGACTCAACCCGCGTGGAGAACAAGGGATCCTGCACAAGTTGCGCACTCGGCGGTGGCTGACTTGGTAGTACATCGCCACTTGTCCCCGCCGCCCCCGCCCCCGCCCCCGCTTGCTGCATGCTCCGCAGTCGTTGGCCGCAATGGAAAACTATGAGAGTCTCGGGACCATCGGCGAAGGGTACGACGAGATCGCTTCGCCGAGCGACGACGATCTCTTTCTTTGGTAGGCGACTGACGGACCGCTGCTTGTTCGCTCCTGAAGGACTTACGGCGTCGTGCTCAAGTGCCGCCACAAGATCACGGGGCAGATCGTTGCGATCAAAAAGTTCAAAGAGTCGGACGACGACGAGCAGGTCAAGAAGACGGCGTTGCGGGAGATCAAGATCCTCAAGCAGCTCAAGCACGAGAATATCGTGAGCCTCCTCGAGGTCTTCCGGGTCAAGGGCAAGCTGTACCTGGTGTTTGAGTTTGTCGAGAAAACGATCCTCGAGGAGATCGAGAAGAACCCCGAGGGCCTGGACCCGGGCAACATCAAGCGGCTCATGTGGCAGCTCGTCCGGGCGATCCACTTTTGCCACCAACACAACATCATCCACCGGGACATCAAGCCCGAGAATCTCCTCGTCTCGCGGAATGGGGTCCTCAAGCTCTGCGACTTTGGCTTTGCGCGGCCCCTCGCTGGGGCTGGGGCCAAGTACACCGAGTACGTCTCGACGCGGTGGTACCGGGCGCCCGAGCTCCTCGTCGGGGACGTGTCGTATGGCAAGGCCGTCGACGTCTGGAGCATCGGTTGCATGTTTGCCGAGATCACGACGGGGCTCCCGCTCTTCCCCGGCGACTCGGACATTGACCAGCTCTACCACATCATCCGCTGCCTCGGGCGCGTGACCCCGCGGCAGCAGGAGCTCTTCAAGAAGAACTCGCTCTACGTCGGGGTCAAGCTCCCGCAGGCGACCGAGATCGAGACCCTCGAGTCCCGGTTCCCACAGTTTGACAAGCACGCGATCGACTTCCTGAAGCAGACGATCAAGGAGGAGCCCCTCGATCGGTGGACGTGCGCCGAGCTCCTGAACCACCCCTTTTTCGACAACTCGAACGAGCTCTTCGAGCAGGAGCTCCAGGAGGCCATCCAGCGGGACCTCAACGAGACCATGTCGCTGCGGAAGAAGCGCATGCGGAGCCAAAAGGCACCGCCGCCGTCGCGCGGGGGCATTGGCCTCACGGGGTCGTTCCCCACGCCCCTGGCCATGTCCCCGACCCACGACGAGGACAACAACATGGAGCCATCGAGCGTGCGGATGGTGACGACGACGACGGCGCTGACGCCAAAGACGTCGACGACTGGGACCTACAAACCCTCGGGGGGCCCCAAGCCCCCGGCGATGCCGATGACGACGGTCGCCAAGGATAAACCCGCGACCAAGAAGTTGGCCCAGCCGGTGATCCCGACGACGGTCGTGTCGCCTCCCCACGGCGGCGGCAACGGCATCGTCCTCCCAACGCTCAGTGCTATGACCCCGTCGTCGAGCTCGACGTCCACCGCGAGCATCGACTCGACGCCCCCATCGATGACCTGGGGCGGCGGCGGTGCTGTCCCCATGGGGGCGACAACCAAGAAGACCAACAACACCGTGCTCCCGATCCCCAGTGAGCACATGGAGCTCATCCAGCAGCACGCGCAGTCGCGGGTGTCCATGACGTCCCACGGGGGGCGAGCGCAGTACGCCCAGCAGCACCCGTCCCCGTCGCCGTCGCCGTTCAGCCCGTCGCTGCCGTCGTCGTCCTTTGCCCCGACGCAGCCCAAGCTCCCGCCGACGTCCTATGGGCGGTCGCCGCTGTCGACGCACCCGCACGGGGGCCCCGCGCGGGTCTTCCCCGTGGGGGCCAAGCCAAAAGTCGGCCACCTCCACGGGACGGCGGCGACGCCCTCGACAACGGTCTCGACGCTTAGTGCCAGCAGCCTCCAGCACTCGATGGAGATCTACTCGCCCAAGGCCAAGCACGGGGCAGCGTCTGGGTTCTACAGCTCGAGTGGTGGCGGGCCCAGCGGGACTGGTAGCAGTACTTCTTGTAGTAGTAGCGGGAGCAGTAGCACGAGTCATTGTCGGAGTCCCAGTCCCGGGCAGCCCCGACAGCGGCAACTGGACGTGGCCCCGTCGTCACCCGGCGTCTTCGTCCCGCCCAAGACCTCCCACGGGGGGGTCCGGGGCAAGAGCCGGCGGGACCACGAGCACCGGGGCTACTAGAGGCGACAAACCACCCCATCCAAAGGCCACTGCCATTGTATTTACCGTGTGTCGCCTGTGCATCGCCAGGGGAGTGCATCGCGATCGACTGATCAGGCGGTTGCCGCGGCCTGGTGGCGACGGGCGTAAAAGGCCTCGACCCACTGGCGCATGTACATGACCTCGAGGGCCCGGGCCCGCGTCACCGCCGGGGGGTCCAAGGGGTGCGAGAAGAAGAGGTCAATGTGGTGGGCGCCCCCGGGGACGGGGACGAAGACCACCGAGTCCGAGACGTTCCGGGTCACGCCCGTCCCGCTCCAAGGGTCCAGGTCGCCGTTGCTGAAGACGATGTTGCTGCCCTGGCGGATGGCCTTGAGCCCGCCGTACTGGGTCTGGGCCCACGCCGGGCGGAGGTGCACGCCCCAGGCCGCGACGCAGTTGGCGTCGTCGACGGTCTCGTTGACGGGGGCGATGGGGAAGAGCCCGTCGGCGCCATCCGAGCCCATGGGCATGTAGAGCTCCGAGCACTCGAGGTAGCCCCAGAGGTTCCCGACGAGGTCGATGGCCGTCGCGTTCGCGCCCGGGGGGGCAAAGTAGCACGCCTCCTGGCCCGTGGCGTTCAAGAAGACCCCGACGCTGTCCCGAAACGCCCGCAGCAGGGGCTCGTCGCCGGTGGCATCGGGAGCAAACTCACCCGCGAGGTGCTCGCAGGCCGCGCGGACCGGGTACGCCGGGAGCTCGACCGCGCCGTTGGTCATGTACGACGACGGGTACGGGTAGTTGCCCATGGCCATGTTCACAAAGGCCCCCATGGCCGAATAGATGAGCGCCTGGGCGTCGGTCTCGGTCGCGAGAGCCTCGGGGCTGCACAGCGCTAGCGCCGTCGCCAGTGTCGCTCGCCCCGCGGGGGTCGCGGCGAGCTCGCGGAGCCGGGCCATGGCCCGCTGGGCGTTGCCGATGCAATTGGCGCTCGAGCCCGCGGCGGGGGACATGTCCCGGACGGCGATGCGGAGGAACGCCGCGGGGTCGACGGTGTGCTCGGGGTCATGGAGGAAGTGCAGCACCGGCGCCGAAGCGGCGATGACGCCGTCCATGAGGTGCGGGTACTTGAGCCGGAACCAGGTCCCGAGCATGCCCCCATACGAGCCCCCAAAGCCAATGACCGGGACCTCCACGGCGAGTTCCTCGCGCAGGGCCGTGAGGAGCCGCGCGTAGTCGGCGAGGGCCTGCGTCGACGAGAGGAACGCGAGATGCTCGAGGGCCGCGTCACCAAAGGGCATCGACTGCCCAAAGTACCGGTGCTCGGCAAAGACCAGCAACGCCCGAAAGGCAGCGGCGTTCTCCCACATGAGCCCCGTGTGGTTGAGGTACAGGAGCACGTCGGCCTCATTGCCGAGGTAGAAGAAGACCGCGCCGCGGGAGGGGTCGAAGAACTCGCGGCGACCGCAGACAAAGTAGCGCTGCTCGTACGTGCCACCGCCGCCATCGCCGATAAAGTGATTGAGCGGTTGCGTCATGTGGCGCTCCTCGCACATCGAGAGGAGATCGCGCTGGCCCTGGGCGTCGACAGGGAACGACGTCGGGGCGTTGGGGGAAGATGGCACCGGCGATGACGCGGGGCCCACCGTCGGCATCGGGGCTGGCGTTGAGGTGGACGGTGGCGGGGCAGTCGATCCCACGGGCGACGGGGTCTCGAGTGCGGGGGCCGGCGGAGGGCTGGCGATCGTCGAGCCGCCTTTGGTCACCGCCTCGGGAGAGGACGAGGTCGTCGTCTTCGCCTGGAGGTTGTGGGCGACGTTGAGCCCGATGACGACGAGCGCGGCGACCACCACGAGCCCCGTGGCGAGGAGCACCCAGCGCCGACGTCCTTGGCCGGCGCTATCGGCGCGCTGCACGTCGCTGGAGCCGAGGATCGGACTCCGCTCGTTGGCTCGGGTCATGGCAATGGAAGTTTGCTTGTCACCCAAGATAACCGAGAAAAAGATTTGAGCTACACTCTGAATGTGGTGACAGTCATACAGTACAAGGACTTGGCGTAATTACGCGCTATTCTTCCGGTGCCCATCATTGGACGACGCTGCTAAAATACATCGATCGGATTGGAGGAAGGGTGATTACCTCATCGCATCTTTTCCGCCAATGGATATCTCCAATTGCGTTTGATGTGGCCAACACAAGCAACGTTCTGGGACGCTTGCCTCTGGGCCAAAGCAACAAGGACCAAAAAGGTCTTGAGCATATCTACACTTCAGCCCGTTGAGCGCACACACACACCGGACGGCAAAGGGCCATACTCGCATCCGACGCCAAGCCCGTTCATCCCTCAATCGCCTTCGTGTCAGCGCCAAAAGACTCACCGGACGAGCAACATCATCATGGCCATGTGCGTTCGCGTCCACGCCCCCTCGTGGTGGTTGATCCCGGTGCAAGGCTGACACTTGATCATGGTGACAGTCTCTGTTGCGTTTGCGGAGTGCAGATCGAGCCCAACGCGGTGAACATGTGCACGTCGTGCGTCGCCAGCGAAGTCGACATCGCTGAGGGCATTGATCTCCACTCGGAGGTTCAGCAGTGCTCGGCATGTCTGCGTTTTCAGTCCCGGGGCAAGGGAAACTACAGCAGCGTTGCGGGCGCTTGGCTGGAATGTCCCTGGGAGTCCAAGGAGCTGATGGCACTGTGCCTGAAGCACATCCATGGTCTGAGCAAAGTGAAGCTCATCGACGCGAATTTTATCTGGACGGAGCCCCATTCGAAGCGCATCAAGATCAAACTCATTCTTGAGCGCGAGGTCCTCAACCACGCGCGTGTACAAAAAGGCTGCGTCGTGACATTTGTCATCCGAAGTGTCCAATGCCCCGACTGCGCCAAGCAGTATCGAGACAACCAGTGGAAGGGACTCGTGCAGCTTCGACAAAAGGCCGACCACAAACGCACGTTTTTCCGACTTGAACAACTCATCCTCCAGCACATGGCGCATGCACAGGCCATTGGCATCACGACCGTCAAGGACGGCATGGATTTCTACTTTGCGACCAAAAATGCTGCGGAGCGCTTTGTCCACTTTCTGTCGTCTCGCGTTCCCATGAGGCACAAGGTTGCCACCAAGCTTGTGTCAGAGAATGTTCGACAGAACACTGCCAATGTTCAGACTGTCCACAGCGTCGAGCTGAGCCCAATCTGCAAGGACGATCTGCTCATTCTTCCCCGCAAGACGGCCCAGAGCTGTAGCAACATCTCACCATTGGCGCTTTGTGCGAGGACAACAGCGATGATGCATCTCATCGACCCACGCACAGGTCGAAAGGGTGAACTCACATCAGATCGGTTCTGGAAGCTGCCATTTCTACCCTTGACATCAAGCCAGAACATGATCGAGTTCATTGTCCTCGATGTCGAGCCCGTCTATGGCCAGCACGCGAGTGCGCCGGCCCATCGCATCCAAGGGACGGACAGACACATGGTGCTCGCAGACATTGAGGTTGCCCGAGCCAGTGATTTCGGAGCGAATGACACGACGTTCGTCGTTCGCAGTCACCTTGGTGGGATCCTCGAAGCCGGTGACACGGTCAAGGGCTACGACCTCGCCACGGCCAACTTTGGTGTCAGCCACACGTGGTCATACAAGGACGATTTTCCAGACATTGTGCTCGTGCGGAAGATCTTTCCGCGTGACAACAAGGCGAAGAAGTCGACGGACAAACTCAAGAAGCTCTCAGCGCGGCGAGCGGAGAAGCTCAGCAAATCCGAGGCCGTGCGCGAGGAGAAGGAGTTTGAAGAGTTTGCCGAGGAATACCTCGATGAGGTCGAAGCAATGGACGGCATGGACAGTGAAGACGCCGCTGAAGATTTCCAGGCGTTGCATCTTGGCGATGACGTTGAAGGTGACGATGAAGCTGTCGATGCCATCACGGGAGGCCAAGAGGTGGGGACTGAGGGGCGGGCGTGCTGAGATGGTCAGTCTACTGCTGCTACGATTCGATGATGAAGTTCATCGTCAAATCGCAACAGCAGTAGTTAAAAGCTGTATTAATTAAAATTACCAACCATACTTCGCATGTGTCTCGCGTTTGGTCTTGATTGCTGCTCCCTTTTTGTCCAGCAACTCAAACTCACGCATCTTGGCATCAAATGCGAGCTGGTTAAGTTGATGTTTTTGCCGTTGGAGCCGACTGGGCTTGACTGACGCGACAGTGGTCCCTGCGGCTGTGTTGTAGAAGTCTGCCTTGACCTTGATGTCGCTCGCGTTGCCCTTCTGAAGCTGCTCAATAGGGGCGTGCCAAGCATCTGGGGCAACACCCTGAACTTCGACAAGCTGATCAGCAACTTGTGCAAATTCTCCGCGCTGGAGCATCCGCTCTAGTTCTCGATCACGATTCCGAGCCCGCTTGCCTCCAGTATTCTGGTGCTCATATCCTTGGGCATAAGCCACAAACCCATCGTCGCCCATAGGTTTCTGTACCTGTTGATAGTATTGATAATGCTGGGCATACTGCTGAGGATCATAGCTAGACGTCTGGTGGATTGGACTTGATGCTGGGGCGACTGAAGGAGCTGAAGCTACAGCGTGCTGCTCATCATGATTGTTGTTGTAAGAAACCACCGACTGGCTCGGAGACTGCTCGCTTCTATTGACGCCTGATATGCCCACGTTGGATTTGGCCCCAGCGACCGAATGCTTTGGTGGTGGGAGGAAGGACAGAGCATCAGGCGTTGATGTCGCGTTTGTGATTGTCATCGCAACTGCTCGTTGTCGCTTGATCTGCTTCTGTTTGGCCAAGAGACTCGTGTCATTGGGCTCGTGATCGTCATCATCACTGTCCTCAAGGGCCCCGCCAGACTCGAGCAGTCGCTGAATCTCTGGTGGGAGGAACAAAGCTGTCTTGACTTTCTTGCGTTTCTTGGTCTGGCGCTGGGTTTTCGCGCAAGAGTCGACACTCGTTATGCCGTTTTGGGGCTGTGGGAGCGCCAACGCCGAAGCGGTCGTCGAAGCGGGTGCTGGAGCGCTCTCGCGGGAGTCGTTGAGAGGAGGCCCGCCGACGACGGCAGTGGACGCGGGTGTGGGTGCGCGGTCCTCGCGCTCGTCATCCGAGGAGCTCGAGTAGTCTGGAACCAGGAGCGACATTTTCGTTGTTTGTCTTTGTTGGCGGAATGTCGTCTTTGATAGAGGCCAATCTACCCATTCATTGGTTCGAACAGAGGTGATATTTTTAACCAATGAAATCAAAGGAATGAGTAATTGAAGGCACATTTGTATGGATGAGATGGCGATCGGAATCGGATGCAGTCTCGCGATCGTAGCCATCAGTAGAATGCCCCCGCGACGCGAACGCACTCGGGGTCGGCCGCTTGGGTCTCGTGGAAGCGCTTAAAGTCGATGATCGCCCCGCCGGTCTCGGGATCCACGTCCACGCAGTTGACGAAGCGATGATCAAAGAGAATGTCGTCGCCCTTGAACGAATGCCGGACTTGGATCGTCGCGGACGTCACCGCATCAATGCCCTCCACGAGCACAATGACCTCGAGCTGATGTGTAACACGAGGGTTCGTTTGTGAGCGCGTGTGTGAGAGGAACCAACGCACCCATGCACACATGTCAACGCACCTGCGATTCCCTCCAGTAGCGCTTGACCGTCTCGACAAAGTCGTGATGGGGCAGGTCCAGGATGCTAGGCGATGCGTCTTGGTGGCCGCACTGACAGTGATTGCTGACTTGGCTCCGGGGCTCGTCGACTTGGCCATCCCGATCCCCGCTCTCCGCGTCTGTCTGACGACAGAGGACCTCCGGGAAGAGGTAGCTCTTGGCGGGGTTGTGGTGGAACCCACACGAGTTGGCGCTCTTCCGTGGGATCAACGGGCTCCATGCATCCAGACGATGCGTCACCACGGACGGGAGCGCAAGCAGGAGCATCCCACCAAGCTCATCGTCCGGGTGCTGGATGCGCATGGGGTACGACTGGAAGTAGTAATGCTGGCCTTGCTCGATGTCGTGGCGAATGGCGTACAGGCGGACGTGCGCCTCCACGAGCTGGTGCTTCCGCATCTCACAGACTTGAAACATGAAATACGCGTTGCCGCGGACACGACGGAGGACGGCGCGGTTACTCAAGATGATCGTGTTGGCTCGGGATTGGGCTCGCGAGAATCGCTGAAAGGTCAAGCCGATGGCCACGGCGTCCAGAAAGACCGCGATGATGGACTAGAAGGAAGGCCATCAATCAACCAACCACACGGAGTTCACAGTCGGTCACCCGGCAGTTCATACCTCCACCGTGATGATCACTTGCATCCACGCGCACCCGCCAAAGAAAACATCCCCACCGTTCGTGCCGAAACCAATGGTGAAGAACACCGACACCGAGAACGAGAACCCATCGTGGTACGTGGAGATGCCCGTCTTGCACTCTTCAGCGGGGACCGTCGTGTACAACCAGCCAAAGAAGGCGAGGGCGATGACATACTAGAGGGACAAATTGTCGTCAATCCCAGCGAGATGAGGCATGCGATGCAGTTTGCAGCAAGACCGGCACCCACCATCAGCACGAGGCTCAGGAGGACCTTGCTCAGGCGCAGGTTCACGAGCGTGTGGAACGGGTCCTGGAGGTACAGCTTCCAGTAGTGGTCGACCTTGACCCGTCGAATGCTGGCACCGACCAACAGACGCGACACACAAACAAGAGAGACCGTCCACCGTGGGTCCCCGACCAGAGTCACCCACTCGCTGCTGCACGTACTTCCATCGGCCCTGCGAGCGCTGGTGCTCGGGATCGCGGTCCATGAGCCGCGTCGTCGCGACGGGCATGTCAATGGCCTTGGCCCCGACCGGCACCGGCGGCTGGTACGTGCTCCCGGACGCGAGGATCGCCCCCGAGGAGGAGCCGTGGCTGCTGCTGCGGCCGTGGCGGTGCACGAGCGGCGACTGCTGCTGCGGCGGCTGGTGCTGGGTCATCGACGCGTCCTCGTGCAGCGCGTAGTCGGCCCCACGCTCCATCTTCATCGCCGGCCCCCCCAAATACTGCGAGCGATGATGCGAGCCAGTGCGTGCAATGGAGAGGTGGTGATGGTGGATGCCTCGTTGCCGCCTGGGTTTCGACCCAGGTGATTATGTTGCTGACACTCCAAGCGGTGCCAGCAACGCAACGTTAACGCAACATAGTATGCAGGGGACCCACTCATGAGGCGAAAACCAGAAAGCAAAAGTACACTGTACAGCATCCGGATATTGATAATGGAGACATCCGGTGCTCTGCAACAGAGCATTGG
This sequence comes from Lagenidium sp. CBS 127285, assembly GCA_023338185.1. NCBI lineage: Eukaryota > Oomycota > Peronosporomycetes > Pythiales > Pythiaceae > Lagenidium > Lagenidium sp. CBS 127285. Next base: position 12,022 of record JAADYI010000641.1, read on the forward strand.
TGGATGGGTCTGTGGATGAATGAAGTGGCGAGGACGCAATGTCTCGCGTGAGGGGTGAGGGCCTCACTGCGGCCCAAGGCTCCGTCAGCAGTCGGAAGGGACGAGGTAGAGGGCACCACCGCACGGGAGTGCCATGGGCCTATCGAACACGAGCCGCTATGTGAATGTGCGGATGGTTTAGTGTCTCATCTTGAGACTTGTTGCATGCATGTATCCAGCAGCCCGTTGCTTCCATGAGGAAGGCCTCACGGGGGCTTCTGGTCTGTTGTTGTCATCCCCCCTCCCCTCTCAATCCGCATTCCCCTCCATTTCCCCATCGCTAACGTTATTTTTCAAAAAGAAATGGGGATCGTGCCCGCCCCCCCCTGTCATTTCCGATCGTCGCCGTCTTTAACATGCCCTGCCGCCAACTCAACAACAGAAGAGCTCTTCGTCGAGTGCTGTAATACATAACGTTAGTCCCTCAATCGCAGCAAACCCACGATCCTGCCGCACTGCATTGGGCTGTTGCTGCTGTGCGCTCCTCCTGTTACATTATTGTGCTCCAGTCGAGCGCGGCTGCAATCCAGAGTGTGCTTGGTGTTGCTGCGAGCGGGACCCCGTGGACGTGTACAGATACAACTGCTGTACCAACATACCGTTCCACGCGCGCATCCCCCTGTGCTCTGCACCTTGGGCGCCCAGAGACGAGTCCGACCCGACGTCGAGCCACCGCCACCAGCCAACGCACACAGCACAACACTGCACCGACCGAGTCGACTTTGGTCTGACTGACTGACTGACAACTACAGTGTAAACTGCCCACAGTTGGCTGCGCCGGACTCGCTTCCCTTGGATCACAGTTTCCTCACTCCCCAGCAGCAACAGCGTACAAAATGACCAGGACGGAGACTGTGTCGGCGCGAGTCGTGGGCTTTGCCGAGGGCTCCCCGACGACCTACACGACCGAGGTGACCGCCGCCGGGGATGGAGGTTGCTCCTGGACGCTGGGGATCCGCTACTCGGCCTTCCACCGCGCCTACACCCGGATCACGGACCTCGACAGGGCCTTTGCCTTCGACTTCCCCAAGAAGGGCGGGCTCTTCTCGTCGCCGTCGCCCCACGAACGTCAGCCGCAGCTCGATGCCTTCGTGCAGGCGCTCGTGGCCCACGCGGCCAAGCGCCAGGACTCGGATGACATCGGCTCGGTGGTGGACGAGCTCCTCGAAATCTCCCAGCATGCCATCGTGGTAGGCGACGCCGCAGCGGCCCAAGAGACGACAACCAAGGAGCCCAACTGCGACGTCTCAGCCGAACCGGAGACCGAGGCCGACGTCGTGACCACTGCCTCCACCATCGACTCGAGTGATGTGCCGGAAGCAGTTGCGGTGGAGGCCGCGGTGACCAGCGAGCTGCTTATCGAAAGCGAGCAGGACTCCAAGGTTGCGGAAGAAGCTGCACCTGCAGCACTGGAAGCGACAGAAGCTGCTGCGTCGGTGGTGCAAGAGTCGACAGAAACAAGTGCGCCCGTTGTGCCGATGCCCCACGAAGAGGATACGATGGAAATTGTGGCCCCTCCAGTGGGATCACCAACTGATGATGGTCCCAGAGACATCGACGCTGCCGCATCATCTCCTCTTGAACCAGCGGATGCAGCTGTTGAGACGAGTGTGACGGCGTCGGATGCACACGATGCACACGAGTCGAATGTGACATCAAGTCAGCAGGCCAGAGTACTCGTCGAAGCGCCCGTTGTTCGGCCTCAATCTCCCACGTTCAACATCGCGATGGGCCCAGTGGCATCGACGACGACATCAACTACCAGTGGCGGTCAGCTGGTCGTTGAAACCAAGTTCGCGAATGGCATGAGCCTTAAGAAGAAATCCTTGACTGCTGATCAGAAGAAGCTCCGGAACTTGCGGCGCAAGGAGAAGCGCAAGAAGAAGTCGAATATGAAGATTCGGGGTGCGAAATCCCATCGCACGAACGATGGGACAGTCACGGAGGAGAGCGAAAGCGAGATGGAATGATTTCTTTTTTTTTATCCGTCGGCATCATCGGAATTTGCCGACCTCATGAGTTGTAGTGTTGTTGAGATTTCATAATACCGTAGCTGAATAGTACGCGTGGCCGGGTTGGCAGCAGCCACAGTTCGTCCTTTAGAAGAGGAAGGTAAACTCCTTGAGCTCCTGCAGCTCACTCTGTAACGCGGAGCGCTCATTGCACTATATGGACCGAATCGACAGACAAAATCAGCATC
>JAADYI010000642.1:0-14256 GCA_023338185.1 Lagenidium sp. CBS 127285
CCCCCCCCCCCTCCCTGGTTGTAGTGACCTCGGGGTCCTTGTCTTGGGTTTTGGCCGTTGAACTGGTGAAACTCAAGCGCCGGTAGTCAGGCGGCGCTTCAGGGATCGGAGCTCCACGATGAAGGAGAGTCTCGCGGCGCGGCAGGCGGCGCTTCTTCGCCAAAACGCCGAGCTCGACGAGCAGGTCGAGGCCATCGACCTCCGGCGGCGACAACAGCAACAGGAACAGCAGCATCGCCCGGCGCCGTCGATCAGTAAGGCTCCGACTGCTGCTGCCCAGGCCGAGATCGTCGTTACCCAGCAGGATGCCGATTATGGCGGGTCCACAGCCATCGACGCCGCGTCGCCGATCCTCAGTGACCCCGAGAGCGACGCGGCCGCGTCCTCACCTGTGCGATCCCCGCCCCTCAAGGTCGACTTCAGCGCCTCGCTGGACGCGACGTCTTTTGCCCGCGAGACTCGAGTAGCTACTGATAATAACAGCAATCCACCGTCGCCGACGAGCGCGACCAGAGGTCGACTCGTCCGCAAGAAGAGCGCAAACACTGCACATGACTGCGCGCCGTCGACGTCGAGCAGGTTGCGGCGGTATGCGAGCACCAGTCAGGCCGAATTGTCGCCTCTCAGGGCAAACGCGGTTGCCAAAGGCCTAGCTGGCGGCCCCACTGGCGACAAGCGTCGGGGCAAAGCCTCGAGGGACAACGCCATCCCACGCGACTCTAGCGAGCAGCAGCAGAAGGAGCAAGCTCCAGACAAAGAGGGGGAGACAAGCGATGGTCACGCGGGGTCGCCAGAGGGGCTGGGATTGGAGGCAACCCTCCGGTACCAAAAGGCCCGTCTCCGTGTGCTCCAGGATGAAGTTGACGTGGCCCGCCAAGAGATTCACGAGCTGGTACGACCACTTGCTCGCATTTGGAGAAAGACAAGAGGGCATTATTAAATGCGGCATTGTTCACAGCGAGGTGCACAGAACGGTCTGAACACGAGAATTGAGGAGCTCAACGCAGAAAACACGGCCCTCAAAAAGAAGCAACAGCAAACGCAACAGCTCCTGGAAAAACAACAGGAGTTAAGGTATGAATGGATGTTGATCCCGGACTGTCAGGGAGGTGACGTGAAGGGCCATTCCAGTGCAGCGCAAGAGTCCAAGCAAAAAATCCTGGAGTCGCAGCTTGCATCAGCCCAAGCAAAAGCGGAGGAGCTCCAACGCGCCGAAAAGCAAACGTCACAGCAATTTCGGTCCAAGGATGTACGAGCACAATGACTGTGGTCTCATGAGATCGTGATACCATCGCCGCTGAACGATTCGTGAGTAGGTGCGCCTCAACCGTGCGCTGGAAGAATTGGAGAAAGTCAAAGCACAACTGCAAGATGAACGGCGAAGCCAGAATGAACAAACCGTGAGCCGAAGCGAGTATGAGCAACTCTTCAAAGACAATAAAAAGCTGGAAAAGCAAAAGGTACGTAGAAAGAGTAAAAACCGTCGGAATTCTGGTCTGAAGGATCTCGCCAGAACGAATTGCTGTTAGCATTCAAGAAGCAGATGAAATTGATTGACCTCCTTAAGCGGCAGCGAATCCACATGGAGGTGTGTCAATTCTCCGATCCACGGACGTGCGAAATCTCACGCTTCATCGTCTCATAGGCTGCAAAAATGCTATCTTTCACTGAAGAAGAATTCACAAAGACGCTTGAGCTAGGGTAGTTAGTCCCGATATCACGGAAGCTCTAACAGTTGTCGGCGGAGCTCAAGCTGCTCATGGATTCGTTCAGTTTCAAGTCTCGTCGAGAGCTGGACCTACATCACACGAAATGCTACTAAGTCGGTGGCCTCTAGGAAGTCTGTTGTAGGTCGTACCTTCTTCTCATTCAAAAACTGATAAGCTTGCAAATGTGCTTCTTGCAAGACTTCAATTTGCGAGATGCTCAGCCCTCTCAGGAGATCTGCTGTGATCGCTAGATCTTTTCCAGCGACAAACGCTTCCACGGGGATATCCATCTCTTCAGCAATTGGATAGTTTTCGTTGAATGCAGCTGCTAAGTCGCTGTATGATGACATCATGCGATTGGTCGGTGACAAAATGGATTTGTCGATAAGCTGAGCCTCGGTCTGTGCGTGCAGAAGGGTCGATTGGCTCTGCAGAGTTGGCCTCTCGCTCTCACGAGTTGAGTCGCTGAAAGTGCCCCCAATGCGTTCACACTTCGCATACTTCGGTGAGTTGTCACTGTAGTTTGCAGTCGGATCCACCAGACCTACGTTCAAATTAGAAGGAACGCCCCTGCTCTCTTTAGACGACACGGAACTCGTTAGCCCCTGTGGTGATAGTTGCTGCAAACACTGATTCACGCACTTTGTTTCCGGGAAGCAACCTCGATCCATGCCCCAAGGTTACCGTCAGTTTCGCATTCATTGGTGCGGAATTTGGATGGTGCATCTCTTGTCAACACACAACTGTGAGTGGTTGAGTCTTGTGAACTTTTGCTCCCCGTTGTCACGTCGGATGTTGGGCGAGACGGCTTCTTCGATGAAGACTTTCTCGAGGGTTTCTTTTGGACTTTTCTTTGAGCAGCATCAACTTCAGCTTGCTCGAGCAGTTCCGTCGCGATTTGCTCGCTGTGGGCATGTGCATCTTCTTCAACAGCGTGCCATTTTTCGTTGAGCATGCAAATGATCGATTCATCCAGTTTTACTCCACCCCGAGCTAGGTCCGCAACGACAGCCCCTGCCTTGTTTCGAATAGACACGTCGATTCCATTGACTGCCAAACGAAGCATCAACTCGACATGGTCAGCATCAACGTCAAATAGCTGGTATCAGACAAGGATGAGGCGCGGCAAACCTGCAAGGAGCCGTCGGATGACACAGTGGTTTCGGCTGAGAACCGCGAAATGCAGTGCTGTTTGGTGTCCAACCAAATCCGCATCATTGGCCCTCGCGCCATTCAACAGCAGCTCTCGCGTGATTGCGTCACTCTCATCTTCCTGCGAGGAACCCTCTCGTTCGTCGCGCAGTCTGGCGGCACACATTAAAGGAGTCATCCCGGAGGCATTGCAGTGGTTCACACTCGCCCCGAGTTCGCCGATAAGCATCCGAGCAGCTGGGACATTCTTGGCAACACATGCCATCATCAATGCTACTCCGCAACCGCGAATACGGTCGATCGCGAGGAACGCCACAACCTTCAATGACGCAGCAGCGGGCAAGAACATGACACAACATGGACGTACGTGTGTCCCCATTCCGATTGAAGACATCAACCAATGGCTTCATCTTGCCCCGTCGTGCATCGGTCGCCAAGAGCTCCTCAATCATCTGTGACTGGACGATATGGTTCACGAGCACCGTTGTATTCAGACCTACCCTGATCATGGCGTTGTCGCTGCGTTGCCCTTACATTCGTGGCCATCGCCGCCAAGTGCAGGACCGTCGTGCCGTTGGGGATCGTTGATGCCTGGACGTTGGTCGTCTGGTCGGCGACATATCCGATGAGGTCCGCGCGTTCTGGGGATCGCAACAAGTGCCACCCGCTCAGGTCTCGGTACTAGTATTATCGCATTGCGTTCGCAAGAGCTCACCCAACGCGCAGACGCTCATGAGGATCGTCCAGCCAGCCGCGTTTGCGTGATCAAAGTCCACAGCCTTCTCCGCAAAGAACTTAAGACACGCATCGCGATCCGCGAACTGGACAACGCGGTGGGCAAACTCCTGGGCCTTGGCGCGCGCGGCATCCTCTGACATTGGTGTACTCATCGCAACTTGGTGATGACTTGTCCCGGTGTACCTGAATGCCAGTCACAAGGAGGTTACAGGACATCGTAACCCATTTTTTTTGGAGAAAATTTCGTAATTAGGAGAACAGCGGTGTAGCCATCTTGGGCCATCACATCCGTTACATGAAAAAGGGGCTTGGCCCAGATCCCAGACGATTGTGCGCAACGAGTGCCTCGTGTCGCTTTTCTCGCATGCGCGTCGGGGCCAACGACCGCGAATTTAGCCCGACCAGCCGAGGCGGCAGTGCGCGCAGCGTATCGCGGCGACTTGTTCTTTGCGCTGTACCACGTCGCTGCTCAATTCCAAAGACCTCCCCCCCCTACGGCCGCATCATCGACCACAACCCAATTGCGCCCTGTTCTTTGATCATTGAGCATCGCCAACATGAGTCGAGAGCTCGATGGCCTCATGGCCAAGTTGACGAAGATCAACCAGGAGATGGGCGGGGAAGAGGGCAAGAAGAAGAAAAAGGACGCCGGGGATCGATTTCATGAGCTCAAGACCCAGGTCGGCGAGCGACTCCATCGTCTCAAGTTTGTGAGTGGCCACAATGATTCGACCGATCTCTTCCCAGCAGCGCTGGTTGATGTGAACTGAGGGCGTAATCGCTGGGTATGCTGTGATGCACAGAACCTGCAGGATCCCGAGGCCAAGATCAATCGGAACAAGCACCCGCGCGAAGCCATCCGCCGACAACAAGAGATCCGCGAAGACCTGCGCCTCGTCGGGCAAGACATCAACGAGCTCAGGACAAGCTACGAGAATGAGGTTAAGAAGAAAAAGGCAAGTCGGTGTGCCGTAATTCGTGTTTTTGTGGCGCTGACGTTGAACGCGTCTGCCCTCACCAGAGCAAATTTTCGCCAGAAGAATTGCAGATGCGAAAAGAGATCATCGATCAGTATTCATCCGAGTACGCTTTGGTCAAGGACCTCGCTGCAGCCGGTTTCCGATCGCCTGGGGGGTCGTCGTTTCGTGAGGACGGCGGCGCCACCAATGGCCTTGGCACCTTCGAGAATGGTGCATTCTTCAGTGCTCGGCCGAAGCCAGGTCAATTCAACTACGGCGTGGGTGGAGGAGGCGGTGTCGACGGTTCTGGGGGTAGTGGTGGTGGTGGAGGCGTTGAAGGGGGAGGTGGCCCTGGACAGCAGGAAGAGATCACCGACGAGCAGCGTTCAGTCATGGTTCAGATCAAAGACAACGATCAGCGCTTTGTACGTTCAGTGCACGCACTCATGAGAGGATCAGTCTAATCGATGGCATCGTGATCAGGATCAAATGATTGATCAAATTGGCGATGGGGTTCAAGTTCTCGGCCAGCTTGCCCGTGGACTCCACGAGGAGCTCCAGCAACAGAGCATCATGATCGATGGTCTCGAGGAACGGATCGACACAACTCAAGCCCACGGTGCGTGCTCTGTGTCCTTAGTGATTTTGGATGTCATGCTGACGGATGAGTACGTGGGGGGACAACAGTCGAGAGCGTCAACAAGAAGATGAAGAAAACCCTTCAAAAGATCGGTCGAAGCGCCGACAAGTGCATGATGGACATGATCTGCCTCATCCTTCTCCTCGGCATCGCCACTGTCGTCTATAATATGTTTATCAAGAAGAAGTAGAGCCCACACTGTCCGCAAATGTGTGTTGCATGGGCTGTCGAGTGCCAATCGTTGGTGTTCTCTTCTGCCCTGTGATTGTGATTGACGTTCGTCTGGCGCACGCGCCGAGGCCGGCGGTATGCGCGTTGACTACTGCGGCCCGTAGATGGACGGTCGTGGGGGTCCACTTCGCATGCCGCCACCGAATGGCGCTCCTCGGGGCGGCCCACCACCACCTAGAACATCAGCACACAGAGAAGTAGTCACTATACGCGCGATCTAGGAGACACCCCTACTACGAAACATCCAAATACCTTGGAACGGCGGGGGGCGCATCATTCCCGGGCCACCGGGCATCATCCCTCGCGGTGGCGGTCCGCGCGGAGGAAACATCCCCATGCCACCAGGTCCCGGTGGACGTGGGGGCATCGAGCCGGCGATGGGCGGGCCACGCAGCCACTGCCCCGCTGCAACGAACCACACGTCGTCATTCAACTGTCCCCTCTGCCTTCTAATCGCCGTCATACACGTCACCGTACGCATCATCATGCCACCGCCCTGGCCCGCGAGGAATTGCTCATAATAGAGCTTGACGTTCTCGCGATGCTTCCAGCCGCGGTTGTGCTGCTTCCGACCGGCTTGCTGTCGCACAAACAGACAAACCGCAGACAGTGTGTGAGCCTGCGGAGACCAGCGGTCGAGATCGGCCCCTTGTCGAGCTCCTCGGCGCCCGTACCGAGTCGTGCGTGAGGTAGGTGTCGCAATAGTCGCAGTAATAGCGCGGCATTGTCCTTGCTGATCGAGTGCTACCTGGCGCCGCATTCAACCAGAACTTACAGCAAATGAGAGTACAAATGGTGTGGTGAACACAAATATCCGAATTGAGTTTTGGAGGTATTGGATCCACTGGATTAGATGCTTTTGCAAGTGAATGTCAGATATTTTTGTGGAGATGGGCATGCTGTCTCGATTTTGTCGTTTGTTGGTGTTGTGTGCTAAAATTGTGCTCTGGAAGCATTGGGTGACGTTTCCAAAGCACATTACACCTCCACCTACAAACTATGTAAGTGGAGAATGATTATCGTGCGCCACCACTTCATCAGAACACGATTATAATCATACTCAATACTTCGAAGTATTGTTAAATTTCGTTCCCCCCCCAAGAAAATTGAGTATGAAAGTTTTTAAATTGCATAAATGGTGCCTTGTCCATCTCCAAATCTCGTGTTTTCGAAAATAACCTCAACTTTGGCCATAAAAACCATATTTTTTCATCTCGATGTCCTGAAAACTTGCTATGCCGAGATTTTTGTTGGCTCTCCACCAACCAATGGCCATCACCTAGAGTGGTGCTGGTGGTGTTGGCTTGTCTTGCAACACGATCACACACCGAACAAACCTGCTGACGTTGCTCGAGGTTGTGTCGTGCGGTCCAAACGGCGACGACGTGGATCTCAATTGCAGCCGTGATCCGTCAGCGTGTGCCAGTGGCGACAGCAGTGGCCCTGGTCGGCGTGCACTGCCACTCAATCCCCCACAATCGAATTTGCCGTCCACGCAAGACCAGACTCCTGACTGGAATCCGCAGCATGGCCACTGAGAAGCAATGGTTTAGCGAGACCGAGGCCCTGTGGCCCGGTCAAAAGTTCGCCCTTGAGATCGAGGAAGTGCTTTTCCGCGGGAAGTCGAACTTTCAGGACGTGCTTGTCTTCAAGTCGTCCACGTACGGGACTGTTCTCGTCCTCGATGGTGTGATCCAGTGCACGGAGCGCGACGAATTTTCGTACCAGGAGATGATCACCCACCTCCCCATGTTCTCCCACGCCGAGCCCAAGAACGTCCTTATCGTTGGAGGTGGTGATGGCGGCGTGCTCCGTGAGGTTGCGAAGCACGAATCGGTCGAGAAAATCGTGATGTGTGAGATCGATCCGATGGTGTGCGAGGTCGCCAAGAAGTTCTTCCCAACCACTCTTGCCACAACCTTCAACGACCCTCGACTCACTTTGGTACGATCACCCCCATGGCCCCGTTCGTACGCACCTGTTCCCGTTTGCTAACTAAACGTGCTTGTGTCTCCAGCTCCACGCTGATGCGGCAGCCTACTTGCGTGACAACACGACCGAGAAGTTCGATGTCATCATCGTCGATTCGTCTGATCCTGTTGGGCCTGCTGAAGTGCTCTTCCGTGCCGAGTTTTACGAAAACATGAAGAAGTCGCTCGCTCCCGGTGGCATTGTTTGCACCCAGGGCGAGTGCCTCTGGCTTCACTTGGATCTCATCGCCGACGTGCTCACTCGCTGCCATGCGTACTTCCCGACTGTCCAGTATGCCTACACCACCATCCCTACTTATCCGTCTGGTCAGATTGGCTTTGTCATGTGCACGTTAGATGACAGTGCGGATGCTCTGGTGAAGCCAAAGCGTGTGCCAAGTGTTCAAGTGACTGAGACCCTCCGCTACTACAACCCCAAGATCCACGAGGCTGCATTTGTTCTTCCGACGTTTGCTGAGCGTAAGATCGCCCCTGTGCGCAAGACAGGGAAGAACTAGAGCTCGCTAACTATATTCCCAGATAGCGGAGCGAACGTGCTGCGGCACGAGTTCAAGGCCCCTCGTCGTACAGTTAATTGCGTGCATGTGTGTCATCAGGGTACGACGACGACGGCGACGTCGTGTGCATATAATAGAAGTGGTAAACGTAGGAGAAATCGCAGCGCGAACGCCACTTCCCTGGACCTTGCTTTGTTTGTCACATTGCTGTTGTTTGGGTCGTCACACTATGCTGATACCACTCGCGCTGGAGTGAAGAGCGTGATCTTGTCTACCTTCCAACAAAACTCAGGGGTTTGCTCGAACAGCAATTTCCATATGTATGGAATGAAGAATTGCTCTGGGTCAGCCTCTTCTTCGTAACGGTAACTAGCATCATCTTCAGTGTCGGTGGTGGGCCCATCTACAAGCTGGTGGCGTGATGCAGTTGAAGCGGTGGAGGCGAGGATACTAACGCACTCGGCTGTGATCAGCTCGAGCACAGTACTCACATCCAGCGTATCGTCGGGATTGGTCTTGGACTCAACGAGGCTTTGGAACCGCGACAAGGTATTCCACACGGACCAATTGTTCACTTGGTGAGCAAATTCAGGGTGCTGCTGCAGCTTCGTGAACGTCGCTGATCGATACAGGAGGGAATAAATCTAGACAATACAACAGCATTAGACACGTTTGGTATGCCATATTGCGATCAATGGACGTTGACGTACAAGCTGAGGGTTTCGAGGCAATAGATTCTGCTTCAAACACGACGATACCACACCGAGGAGCAAGCGAATGAACTCGACGTACGCGTTTCGTTTTTGGATGAGTTCTTCATTTTGCAGCTGGTCACGCTCCATCCTCCCGCTGAATTTTGCTTCCATCTTGGCCAGCATCTCGATTAGTCCAACAAGGTTTTGAGCAGCGTACACGTGAATGTTCTCAGCATAACGGGCGAGGTTCGACAACGCAGCGAAAGCGTTTAAGTGAATAAAACTGTCTTGGAAATGGGTGATGTTGCGATATATCAGACGGGTAAAGATCACCATCATCAAACTTCCGAGGGAGATGTCAAGAATGTAACGTTCCGAGTACCAAGGGACTTTGTTGACCACCATTCTGGTGTGGGAATCTCGCGCGAACGACGGATCTTGCGTAAACGTTAACAATACAATCACGAGCATATATATACGACTGGGATCGACTGACTTGGCATGATACAGAGTCTCCAACATTGGCAGCATGACGTGATCAACATCACAGTTGGAGATCGCAGCGTCATGCATCATCGTGTTCGTGTACAGCAGGGTGTACAGCAGCAAATGGCTTGACTCGTACGGAGCTTTACGACCAACCGCAGCAAATAGCCTGGAAAATGAGAGCTCAAGTGACCTCGGTCGAGAATCCTCGACTCTGTTTACTCTCAATTCTTCACTTCTTGTCGTTTTATCCGTGTTCGTTATGAAGCACAAAATTTCTCGGAACGGATTGCTTGTGGAGCTCGAGTCACGGCAACTTTGGAGCAGTACCAAGAGTAATAATGCGCTTCGATCCGCGATAGGATATGCGTGACCGTCGGAAGAAACGAAATACTGGTAAAAACTGAGCGGAAATCGAAAAATTGAGGCTGTTTTGAATCATACATCAAGAAGACACGTCACAACTACAACACGTAACCCAAGTGAGCAATGAGAGAAGCGTACATGCTAGGTTGCCAAGACCTTCAATCGTCAGATACGAAAATTGTTCATCCTCAGTGGCTGCAGTCTCGACGTTCTCGGATATTTTGATCAACGACATGAGCTCAGCATTCTGCATTGCAACGACGACTGCAAGAGTATCCTTCGCCTGCGGTGGTGACTGGATGGGTCCCATATAGTTGACGAGTAGGCGGTTGATCACACCAGAAGCCCATAATGACTTTTTTCCACCAGACATGGAGGCGCTCATCAGCATATGGAGAAATGGGTTGTGGGCGGACAAGTCATCGGCACTCTTGCGGTGGTCTCGGGGAAACGCCACTGGTGCAAGCACCACAAGCAATGAATTCAACACTTCGACATGGAGGTCATGCGTTTTTGGGCTATGGTGCCACAGAGTCAGCATTCCTGATCGCTCACCCCGTCCGACTATGCAAACCAAGTACGTACGTAGGTTGAAAATCGACAACCACGGTGATTAATGCTTCCAGAAAGCGAAATGCCAAATCGTCATTCATCGATGAAGGTTGACGCGAGAGTGATGGAGGTGTTGATATGCCTCCATTTGGGCGAGCTACGATCGCGTTTTCTCCTACCCGAATGCCCATGGTGCTCCGACCTGGGTTGTGACAAGCCACATAATCAGCATGATCACACGTAGCCAGTCATATGTGAGCAACAAAACTCACTCCGCGGCGAGACGACGGCGTTGTAGTCTGGAAGCGTGACTTGGTTAAAGTGCGCGAGGAGCGAGCACTCGTCTTGTTTCTCCACAAACCGCATCGTGAAATTCCGGACAAGGAACAGCGCATTAACCGCCTGGGCGATCTGGGTATCGATCGTCCATTTCTTTGGCTCAGGGTTCGCCGTTGCAACTGACTCGTGGGACGATGGTCCAGCTGGGGCAGCCACGGCGGCTTGCTCCTCGGGGCTCATCTTCTCCAGCCGGCAGCACAGCGGCAGCGCGTGAATGACATACCGCACAAGAACGCGAAAGTTGCCAGACTTGAGATTATTCTGAGCTGTGCAGCACGAGACCGCGATCGTTAGCGCCGCCTTTACGAGCCCCTCGGGCCCCCGGCTCTCGCTGGCGCGCGGGCTCACGCACCGAGTGTGGCCCCATATTCCTGGTTCAAAAACTCGACCTCCCGTTGTGTGAGGCGGGTCAGTGGCGTTGGGGCATTGTACAGGGCCATGTACGCGGGATCCTCACGAGGGATGGGGAGTTCGCCGACGATCTTCTCGAACGCGGCCTTTTCGCGCGGAGACGCGAAGATCCCTCCTGGGACCGCTGTCGATGTCGTCGCCCCCATGTTGGCGGTACCGCTATCTGACGGCAAACTTAGATTGGGTCATGCAGCAGTGCCGAAAATAACAGAGGGCTCTCAAATTCTACTTGAATCTAACGTTGTATTAAAAAAACAGAGGTAACAGAAAATGATGCCATCATTGGAGCGCTGAGTATCTCGCTACATGACCACATCAAACTCGCAGATGAGCGGCAAGTGATCCGACGGCGAGAAGGTGCTGGGCAACGCACGCTCCTTGGTCGCCTCCTCCTTCGACATGATCTCCAAGAGTGCGACAGGGTGCAGCCTACACGACAGTAAACAGTGTGAAACCTGTCACCGAGACTATCGCTTCTTCATGCTGTGTACCTGCTTGATCGAAAGAAGATATAATCGAGGGTGCCAATAAAGTTGGGCACCTCGTTCTTGTCGGAATCCGTCGCCAAACCATTGACGTTCGTGAATGATGGTTCACCATTGGAGTCATTCCCAGGGTCATAGGCAGAGTACGAGCTGCGAAATTTGTTGCGGACGATGTAATCGTAAACCGCGCTCTTCGGCAGTGAATTGAAGTCACCAGCGAACATCAAAGGTAGCTCTCGATCGCCCATGTACTCGTCAATACGGCGGAGCATACGTTGAGTCTGGAGGAGCTTGACATCTTCCTGCGTAGGATCCCAGAACAAATGGGTTGTCGCGACCACAAACTCCACCGTTTGTCTTGATTTACACAGCGACATGCTCTTGAACTCAGCAATCAAACCAACACTTCCTCGTTCGCTCCGTTCGAGAAGGTCGCCGCTGCAGCCTGCGGCGGTCTCGTCAGCAGCCACCACAATACCTGATCGAAGCATGCAGGGCACTCCCACCAGATTCGTCCCCAATGGGGAAATCCAGCCCGACAGTTTGGTGGCGAACAAGTTCAACTGCGTTCTCTTGCCAGAAAATCGCCACGCCGTCTCTCTTCCTCCCTTGCTTCTGCACGTAAAGACTTCACGGAAAGCGAAAAGTTCAAAGACTCTTCGCGTAGCCAACAGCTCTCACGATCAACGTACCCTTGATACCCAAGTTTCTGCATTGCGGACGACCAAAACTCGCTGAAATTGTCGACTTCCTGTGCAGCACTTGTGAGTTGCACACGCATTGCTCGACGTTATTTCACGATGTACCTGAAGACAGATCACATGAGGTCGAAGAGGCAAGCCCGCAATGATTTCGGCCTAAACACAAGGAAAGCCAAGGTATCAACGCTCAACAAGCATCACGCATACGACTGTGCGCACATTCGACGCGACGTACGAGTTTGGTAGAACGGTTCTTCCACCTCAACACTGCTGGCTTACAATAAGGGAAGAAGCTCGACTTGACGTAGCATTGTGCGAGCACATTGTACGACATCACGCGAAGGTTGGCGTTTGCGGCGACTGTCCGACCAGGATGGCATTCTGATATCAGTTTGCCTGCCCTGTGATATCCACAGCAAGAAGCCACACAGCACCATGTTGGCCGACATGTCTGATTGTCATCTCCATCAATTCTTTTGTTTGTCAACAGATATTGATCACTATATTTTGAGCCAATGGTCATTCGCAGATATTTGACTTCACCGAATACGTCAATTCATTGGCCAATTATAGATCCGAATGGACCGGTTCGGTAAAAACTGTGAACCGGTTCACTTTTGGCTGCGATTGAATGGCCCTGAGAGGGTTTTCACCTGGCCGTCAGGCTTTGAGAGCGTTCTGGGAGTCGTGTTGAGTAGTGCTGAAAACTCGAAGGCTTCCTCAAAGGTAATGGATGCACCAATACCCTGGCGATGTGACCCGACAATTGTGGCGGCCGTCGACGATGAGGCGATGAGAGCACGTAAAAGCTGGTTCGACGAGTTTATCCGATCAGTTCGGCGTATTGGGAGGGCATTTCCCGCGCAATCGCGATACGGCTGAACGACCCAACCAGACATTATCCTCTGGCTCGTTGCTCCATACCTCACGACCTGTGCCGCCCCAGCGTCCGTCCAACCTCTCAACATAATCCACAGTTTATTGACAACAGCGTGGGTCTCTATCTGCTGTGATGGCCATGTCGTAGATGGTGCAAGTTACTCCAGTTACGCGTCCGAAGATCGTCAAGAAGAAGGTGACCAAGTTCAAGCGTCACCAGTCGAACCGCTTCAAGCGTGTGCCAGTAAGTTGTCGCAACAGTTGCGCATCGCCCTCATGTTGCCCTATTCGGCCTCCATCCCGAGGGATTTCTCGTGAGGGTGGGTGAATTCCCGGACAGTGTTTTCTGAGCATAGTTTTTGCTTCGAATAGGAATCGTGGCGCCGCCCGAAGGGTATCGATGGCCGTGTCCGCCGTAAGTTCAAGGGCGCCATCAAGATGCCGAACATTGGCTATGGCTCGAACAAGAAGACCCGCCACTTGTTGCCCAACGGCTTCTTGAAGTTCGTCGTCAACAACGCCGCTGAGTTGGAGTTGCTCTTGATGCACAACCGCAAGTACTGTGCCGAGATCGCCCACAACGTCTCGGGCCGCAAGCGCCGTGAGATCATCGAGCGCGCTGAGCAGTTGAACGTTCGCGTCACCAACCCGAACGCTCGTGTTCGTGCTGAGGAGAGCGAGTAAATCTTGCCTTTGGTGCACGACCCGGCTTGTCTTGGACCGCATCTACTCGAGGATAGCAGCAGTTTAAAGTGTGCCGACACCTCTCCAGACGCAGGGCAATAAAGGATAATTCACTATTATCTGCTTGCCGCTTGGAAAGGAAGCGGGCATTTTCCAACGGCGAGCTCCGCGTTCTCATCGTGTTCATGCATGACCATGCTACCTCGTTGTTCTGGCACCACCAGCATAACCACCGTCGTGGAAACCTGCACGAAGCATGACGAATGCACGTTGTTGGTTGTTGTTCGTGAGTTGTAATATCATGCCGATTCACATGGCTTCACATCCGCCCCATCGCGAATGCAGGCCAATTTCGATACTCGATATGTTTAAAACAATCACCCAACAATTTACCTCCTCTTGTGTTGGAGTGTTGTGATAGGACCAGTCAGGGATAAGCAAGGTCACGGCAAAATGCTGACGCCAATCGTCTTTCGCAGCGCACTTGCGGCGACTGCGGCTGCGAGCCCCCGCTATACCTCCCGGTCATTCGTCTTCCCAGCGTCGAAGATCGCTATGATCACGCCCGGACGATGGCCACTCAGTTGCCACGCCCTGAAGCACTGGGAATCCCGAGCGCGTGGCTTTGCGTCCTCCACCTCCTCCTCCTCACGCCGCGCCGCGCAAGAGAAGATCGATCGGGAAACGACCAAAGAGCGCAATCGCCGAGGACTGATCTATCTCGCTGGTGTCGCCGTCGCC